>PVIW01009194.1:21073-54026 GCA_004026585.1 Noctilio leporinus
CCTTGTAGTATTGTTTGAAGTCCGGTATTGTGATTCCTCCTACCTTGTTCTTCTTTCTCAAGATTGTGGTGGCTATTCGTGGGCGTTTTTGGCTCCATATAAATTTTTGAAGTATTTTTTCTATTTCTGTGAAGTCTGTCATTGGTATTTTAATTGGGATTGCATTGAATCTGTAGATTGCTTTGGGTAGTATGAACATATTAATGATGTTAATTCTTCCCATCCATGAACATGGTATATGCTTCCATTTATTTTTATCTTCCTTGATTTCTTTCTTCATTGTTCTGTAGTTTTCTGAGTACAGGTCTTTTACCTCCTTAATTAAGTTGATTCCGAGGTACTTTATTTCTTTTGTTGCAATGGTAAATGGGATTTGTTTTTTCGCTTCTATTTCTGTCGTTTCATTATTGGTATACAAAAATGCTTTTGATTTCTGTATATTGACTTTATACCCAGCTATTTTGCTAAATTTGCTTATTAGGTTGAGTAAGTTTTGGGTGGAGCCCATCGGGTTTTGTATGTACACTATCATATCATCTGCAAATAATGACAGTTTGACTTCCTCCTTTCCAATTTGCATACCTTTGATTCCTTTTTCTTCTCTAATAGCTATAGCTAGAACTTCCAAGACAATGTTGAATAGAAGTGAAGAAAGTGGACAGCCTTGTCTCTTTCCTGATCTTAGGGGGAAAGCTTTCAGATTTTGTCATTAATTATGATGTTAGCTTCAGGTTTCTCATAGATGGCCTTTATGATGTTGAGGTATGCTCCCTCTATTCCCATTTTGCTGAAGGTTTTTATCATAAATGGTTGCTGTACTTTATCAAATGATTTTTTAGCATCTATTGATATGATCATATGGTTTTTAACTTTTAATTTGTTGATATGGTGTATTACATTTATTGATTTACAAATGTTGTACCATCCTTGCATCCCTGGGATGAAACCCACTTGATCATGGTGTATGATCTTTGTAATATATTGCAGAATCCGGTTAGCCAATATTTTCTTGAGAATTTTAGCATCTATGTTCATCAGAGACTTTGGCCTGTAGCTTTCTTTCTTAGTTGTATCTTGCTCTGGTTTAGGGATTAGAATAATATTGGCCTCATAGAAAGAGTTTGGGAGTCTTTCCTCTTCCTCTATTTTTTGGTATAGGTTGAGGAGGATAGGAGTTAGCTCTTCTTTAAATGTTTGGTAAAATTCACCTGTGTATCCATCTGGTCCAGGGTTTTTGTGCTTTGGGAGATTTTGGATTACTTCTTGAATTTCACTAGTTGTTATTGGCCTATTCAGGCTTTCTGCTTCTTCTGGGTTCAGTTTTGGTAAATTATACCTTTCCAGAAATGTGTCCATTTCATCCAGGTTGTCATATTTTTTGTCATAGAGTTGTTTGTAGTAATTTCTTACAATCTTTTGTATTTCTGAGGTATCAGTTGTGATTTTGCCTCTGTCAGTTCTGATTCTGTTTATTTGGGTCCTCTCTCTTTTTCTTGATGAGTCTGGATAAAGGCTTGTCAATTTTGTTTATTTTTCCAAAGAACCAGCTCCTAGACCTGTCGATTCTTCGAATTGTAGTTTGAATCTCTGAGTTATTTAGTTCTGCTCTGATCTTGATGATTTCCTTCCTTCTGGGCTCTGGGCTTTGTTTGTTGTTGCTCTTCTAGTTCTTGCAGCTTTGTGGTTAGGTTGTTTTTATAAACTTCTTGTGACGTTTTTAGGAAGGCCTCTATGGCTATAAATTTCCCCCTGAGAACTGCCTTTGCTGTATCCCATAGGTTTTGGGCTGTTGTGTGTTCATTGTCATTTGTTTCCAGGAACTTTTTGATTTCATCTTTGATCTCATTGTTGACCCCTTCATTGCTTAAAAGCATGTTATTCAGTCTCCATGAGTTAAGAAAATTTTTGTTTTTTTCTCTTGAGATTGGTTTCTAGTTTCAAACCATTGTGATCTGAGAAGATACTTTGTATGATTTCAATTTTCCTGTATTTGTGGAGGCTTGTCTTGTGACATACCATGTGGTCTATCTTGGAGAATGATCCATGTGCATTTGAAAAGAATGTGTATTTTGCTTCTTTGGGGTTAAAGACTCTGCATACATCAGTTAGGTCCATTTCCTCTAGAGTGTTGTTCAATGCCACAACATCTCTGGGGACTTTTTGTTTGGAAGATCTGCCCATTGTTGATAGTGGGGTATTAAAATCCCCTACTATTAGTGTGTTGCTGGCTATGTCTTTCTTAAAGTCTTCCAAGATTTTCCTTATATATTTTGGAGCTCCTATGTTGGGTGCGTATATGTTTATCAGAGTTATTTCTTCTTGATGGATCGTTCCCTTAAGTATTATGAAATGTCCATCTTTGTCCCTTTTTATGGCCTTCATTGTAAAATCTATTTTGTCTGAAATCAGTATTGCTACGGCAGCTTTTGTTTTGTGTCCATTTGCTTCATATGTATTTTTCCATCCCTTCACTCTCAGTCTGTGTCGATCTTTTGTTCTGAGGTGGGTCTCTTGAAGACAGCATATATATGGGTCATGTTGTCTTATCCATTCAGCTACCCTATGTCTTTTGATTGGTGCATTTAATCCATTTACATTGAAGGTTATTATTGATTGATACTTATTCATTGCCATTTTCTCCCTTTGTATCTGTATTCCTCTTTGGCTTTCTCTGTTTCTTCATTTTATTTGTATACTTATTTTTATAGCAGACCCTTTAGCATTTCTTGCATTGCTGGTTTGGTAGAGATGTATTCTTTCAGTCTTTTATTTGTCTGGGAAGCTCCTTATTTCTCCTTCTATCTTAAATGAGAGCCTTGCTGGGTAGAGTATTCTTGGTTGCAGGCCTTTGTTTACCATGACTTGAAATACTTTTTGCCATTCCCTTCTGGCTTGAATTTTTTCTGTTGAATAATCATTTGATAGCCTTATTGGAGCTCCTTTATATGTTATTTCTCATTTTTCTCTTGATGCTTTTAGGATTCTCTCTTTGTCTTTGAAATTAGCCATTTTAATAATGTGCCTTAAGGGGATGGATGTAATACAGCAACAATAAAATTTAAAAAAAATAGAAATATAATAAAAATTATTTTTTAAAAAGATAAAAAAAATAATAATAATGTGCCTTGGTGTTGGTCTGTTTGGGTTGATCTTCATTGGAACCCTCTGTGCTTCCTGAACTGGATTAATGTTTTCACTCATCATGTTAGGGAAATTTTCTATCATGACTTTTTTGAACAGGTTTTCCATTCCTGTTTCTCTTCTCCTTCTGGTATCCCTATGATACAGGTGTTGTTACGTTTCATATTGTCCTGCAGATCTCTTAAACCTTCTTCAATCTTGTTCAGCCTTTTTTAATTCTCTTGTACTGTCTTGGAATATTTGTCTACATTATCCTCCAACTCGCTGATCTGGTCCTCTGCTTCCTCTAGCCTACTGTTGATTCCTTCTACTGTATTCTTCAATTCAGAAATTGTTTTCTTAATTTCCTCCTGGCACTTATTGATAGTTTCTATGTCCTTTTTCATGCTGTTGTAGCACTCAGTAGGTTCCTTGTAACTTCCCTGGCGTTTTTTGTAATTCTCCTGGAGTTGTTTATAGTTTTCTTTGATGTGGCTGAGCTCATTGAGCTTCTCTATCATCATTCTTTTGAATTCTTTATCTAATATTTCAGGTGCTTCTGTTTCATTTTGTGTTCTTTCTGGGGATTCTTCCTTTCCTTTTGGTGATGGACTGATTCTTTTTTTTTCCCCGCATTTTGGGTGTCTGTTATTGCTTGCTTTTTATTTATTTATTTATTTTCCTTGGATTAACCTGCTTTGCTTCCTTGCCTTAGTTGAGCACCCTTCTGTGTTAGGAGATTTGTGGAGTTCAATGTTGCAGTCTCCCAGATTTTCTCCACTTGTTGTTCTTGGTGTGGCCTTTATTTGGGCTGTCTGGTTGTATTCTGGACCTGTGGGCTTTTAGCAGGAAAAAAAGGAAAAGAAAAAAAAAAGGAAAAAGTAAATAAAAAAGGTAATAATAATAAGAAGAAAGTGTTTAGATGGCGGTTCACCCTTAATAATCCCTGATTGGTCCAGGTGGAGCCGGGACCTCTGGGCTTATATCAAAGGGAGAAGGAAAAAAAAAAAAAAAGGAAAACATCACAAGAAAAAGAAAAAACCAATATTAATAAAGAAAGGGTTTAGGTGTCTGTTCACCCTTTATGATCTCTGATTGGTCCAGGTGTGGCCAGGACCTGTGGGCTTTAACTGGAAGAAAAGAAAAAAGAAAAGAAAAAAAAAAGGCAGAGGGGAGCAAAAAGGGGATGGATGTACAACAACAATAAAATTTAAAAAAAGAAAAAAAAAGGTAGGGAAAAAAAAAAAGGAAGAAAGAAAAGAATAAAGAAGGGTTTCGGTGGCTGGAGAATGGAGGAATACTTGGATTGAGGACTGGGAATGCATTGTAGCCAGAGAGTGAGTAGCCTTTAAATCAAGAGTAGGGGGAGGGTCTTGGGTATTTAGGTGGATTGAGATAGGGGGGGATTTCCAGGGTAAATCTTTAGATCTTACAGTTGAAAAGGCTGTCGAGGGCCATCTAGTACAGCCTCACGTACTGTAGAAACCCTCTTCGATGTCTCCTACCATTGTTTAGTGAGCCCTGGGAGAAGAATTTCTTAAGAGAAAAGACAAAGCAAAAAGATGAAAACAAAATTTACTTCTAATCTCATCACCCAAAAGAAATTGTGCAGGTATATATTCACACCAATTATATATTGTTAATAGCAGCTTTATTGAAATGTAATTCACATACCAAATGATTCATCTGAAACATTTATTGGTTTTTCATATATTCACTGAGTTGTGAAACCATCATTCTAATCAATTTTAGAACATTTTTGTCACTTCTCCCAAAAGCCCTACCAACCACTTGCCATTCCTCCACCCCCCAACCGTGACCATACATTTTGTCTCTATACATTTGCCTATTTAGACTTTTCATCTAAATAGAATTTTTCAATATGCGGTCTTTTGTGACTGGCCTCTTTCACATAGCATAATATACATGGTCTTTTGTGACTGGCCTCTTTCACATAGCATAATGTTTGCAGGGTTCATCCATGTTGTGGTATCAGTGCATCATTCCTTTTATTGCTAATTAACCTTCCATTGTACAGAAAGACCACATTATATTTATCCATCAGTTGATGAGCACTGGGTTTCCACTTTGGCTATTATGCACACTCATGTACAAATTTTTGTGTGGACATTTGTTTACAACCTTCTTGACTGTAAACATTACCTAGGGTGGAACTGCTTAGTCACATAATAACTCTATGTTTCTATGTTTAGCCTTTGGAGGAACTGCCCAAGTGTTTTCCAAAGTGGCTGCACCATTTTTACACTCCCACCAGCAGTGTATGGCTCCAATTTCTCCACATCCTAGAGAAATAACAGCACTTGTTATTATCTGTCTTTTTGATAATAGCCATCCTAGTGGGTGTAAAGTGGCATCTCATTGTCATTTTGATTTACATTTCCCTAATTGCTAATGATGTTGAGCATTTTTTCATGTGCTTATTGGCCATTTGCATATCTTCTTGGGAGAACTGTCTCATTAGATTGTTTGCATATTTATATTATGGATGTAAGTCCCTTATTGGATAAATAATTTGCAAATATTTCTACCATTTTTTGTGTTGTCTTCTCATTTTCTTGATGGTGTCATTTGTAGTAGTACAAAATTTTTAATTTTGATAAAGTCTAAATTACCTGTATATTTTTTGGTTGCTTATGCTTTTGGTGGTGTTGCTAATCCAAGATTTACTTCTATGTTTTCTTCTAAAAGTTTTATGGCTTTAGCTCTTAAATTTAGATCTCTGATCCACTTTGAGTTAATTTTTGTATATGGTATAAAAAAGGGATCCAGGTTTGCACTTTTATATGTGAATATTCAGTCATCACATCACCTTTTTTTCAAAAGACAATTCTATCTCCTACTGAATGATTTTGGCACCCCTGTCAAAAATTAATCAATTATGAATGCATGAGTTTGTTTCTGGACACTCAATTTTGTTCCATTGATTTACATGTTCGTTCTTACACCTATATCACATTGTCTTGATTCCTAGAGCTTTGTAGTAAATATTGAAATGGGGAACAGTCTTCTAAATTTGCTCTGCTTTTTCATGATTTTTTTAGTTTACACTGAATTTTTTGGTTACCATACAAATTTCAGCATCAACTGTTAATTTCAACAAAAAAGTCAGATGGAATTTTGATGGAAATAGCAGTGAATCTGTAGATCAATTTGGGGAGTATTGCCATTTTAACAATATTAAGTCTTTCAATCCATGAACATGGAATGACTTTCAATTTATATGATATTCAATTTTTAAAAAGAAATTGATTTTGTCCTGGTTGAGCATCGTACCAATATGCCAAGGTTGCAAGGCCAATCCCTGATTAGGACACATATAAGAAGCAACCAATGAATAAATAAATGGAACAACAAATTGATGTTCTCTCTCTCTTCCCCTTTTCTCTCTCTCTTCCTCTCCCCCGTCCTCTCCCTCAACAATCAATACATTTTTTAAAAATTTAAAAAATAAATCACCTCCTATTATACATTTTAAAAAATTATTTTCTTTGTTGGATTTTAATTCAAAAAGTAATACAGTCTTATTGTAATAAGGTTAATAATAGAGAAGTAAAAAATGTTCATCTTCCCCTCTCTACCAAATGCTATTCGCTCATTTATTCATTCAATTATTTCACTCAGCAATATGTATTGCATGCTTTCCATGTTCCAGGCACTGCCCTAGGCAACAGGAATACACTAATGAACAAAATTAAAAATCTTTACTTAATCGAACTCATATTCTTGGGGGAGGAGAGAAGAGGAGACAAAAACCAAATTAAACTGATGTGTAGTATGTTGGGTACTGATAGTGTTATTGAAGAAACTAAACTGGGAAGCAGTGAAGGTATAGAGTAGTCAGGGGGACCTTTCTAAAGAAAAGGAGGTAGTGAAGCAAAGAAGGCATATGGATATATAATGGTGGAGTGGTCTAGGTGAAGACATAGCTAGACTGGAGCAAGCAAGGAGGAGAGTGTTAAGAGATAAAGTCAGGCAGGTGATGGGATGTCAGGGAACTGAACCCCTAGGACCTCGCAAGCTTTTGGAGGACCTTGGATTTTACTTTGCAGGAGCTGAGAGCCATTAGGAGGTTTTGAGTAAAAGAGTGAAATGATCTGACTCATGTTTTAATATGCTATATTGAGAAGCTATTTTGGCATGGTAGTAAAAGAACAGAGAACTACTTATAAGTCTATTGCAACAAATTATCCCAGTGAGGTGGTGCTGGTTTGGGCCAGCTTGGTGATGTTGAAAATGATGAGAAGTGACAGGATTCTGGATGTACGTCAATAGTGGAGCCACCAAAGATTGCTGGTAGATTTGGTCTAGGGTTTAAAAAAATTTTGGAGACAAGGTTACTGCCTCAGTCCTTCTGAACTGCTGCTATACCATACACCAGGTGGCTTGAACCACAGACTTTGATTCCTCACAGTTCTGCAGTGCAGGGAGTCCAAGATCAAGACACCACAGATTTGGTGTCTGCTAAGGACCTGTTGGCTAATTCATAAACAGCCAGAAGAGTGACGGAGGGATCTCTTTAAATAGGGCCACTAATCTCATTCATGAGAGCCCCATCCCCATGACCTAATCACCTTCCGAAGGCCCTACCTCCTAATACATTACCTTGGGGTTTAGGTTTCAACATAGGAATTTTGGGAGGACACAAGCATTTAGTCCATAGTAGTTACCATGTTTAATGTGTGTCTTCTATCCTGTGACACTGTCCTCTGATTAATATAATGTTTTTCCTCAGTTTGTTTCTTAATCCTAATCTTCTAGTCAAGTTTTATGCAATAGCTCAGAACTGGCTTTCTTCCCATATTTTCCTGGCTTTTTTTCTTGGTGCCTGATTGTGTTCACTCCAGGCAATTCTTGTTATCCCTGAGGACAGTACTGCCCTAGATCCAGCATTATGCACCATGAACTAAACTCTTATTTCCAAGAACCTACTGTCTAACAAGTTCCTCAGTGAGAGCCCCTCACCCTCAAATTTTCTAGCTGACTTATGTGTAGCCCTATACTTTTAAATAGGCACCCCTTGTTTTCTTTGCCCAAGTCTTTGTTAACAATGTCTAGTGCTTTATTTATTTCTTTACTCCCTATGGGCACATCTGACAGGTAGCCTCCTGTTCTCTCTCAGTGCAAATATCATACCTAGATCTTATATTTACCTTATGATTATTCCTATCCCAGCCAGACATGATCTCCAAGGATTTAGGACTGGATGTTTTCTATCACAGGCTAGCTATATGACAACACAATTTAAAAAAAATAAATCTTGAAATAATACTTGTTGCCCCACAAAATCACAGAAGCCTAAACAAACTGTCAAGTGTGTGCTGGATTGCCATGCCTGCTCCTACGGCTGGGAGCATGGGGAGGCTGGGAGGAAACACTAAAGAAGCCAAGTCCTGTGAACACAGTGCCTTTCTTATGATCACCTTTGCCCCCTAATCACTTGCCAAGGTCTTGTTTTTTGTTGTTTTGTTTTGTTTTGTTTTTTCCTAGTCTAGAGAGTGTTTTCAGAAGATCTTAGAAATAAACCCCCAGCTGCAGACACGGGTGAAAGGTGAGAATGTTCCCTGTCCTTCACTTGAATTCCACTTTCCCTTTGTGCTCTGGCCTTAGGCTGCCTTCCATTCCGTCTCTGCACCTGGCTGCAGAACCACAGTCAGGCCTGCAGGCCAGTCCTCTATGTTAACATGCTGCCCTGCAACTCTTTCCTCTATTCTCCAGCTCAAAGTTTTGCCTCCCTCCTTTCTACACCATCCTCTTTTAGAGCCTTCTAGACAGGGAATATGGTTCTGAGCACGATCTCTACCCTATTTCTAAAATTTTCCTTGCTGAAGATGGGTTTGAATTATTTTAATGCCTTATGCCTCTCAATGCCCCGTCCTTAAAAAGGTTATTCCTTGTATGGGAATGTTGATGTTGGGGTTTGGTTTTGTTTTTTTCTTTCCTCCTTGATTTGCCAGGTTACCTGAATCAAGTAGATCTTCAAGAGAAAGCAGACCTTCAAGAGAAGGAAGCCCATGAATTGCTGGACTCAGGAAAAAACACAGCTGTAACGACCACGAATCTCTTGGAGACTCTTTCCAAGCCTGATCAGAACCCCTTGTTCTATGCAGGGGGCATTGAAATCCTGACTGAAATGATGAAGGACTGTAAGCCAGAGATGTGTGTGAGCTCATGCATACGGTCGGTGGAAAGGGAGAGAGTGTAGAGGTCTGCCCTCATGACAGACTCCCTTCCTTCCACAAGCATTGATTAAAGACCTACTATAATGTAGGTAGTAAAGGGGGTGCATAAGAAAAATACCCTCAACCCCAGCTGCATCCTCTCCTCAGGGCATGCATGCACTCAACATATTTGCAGTAAACACCACACATGTACAGTATAATACAAAACACATACATAACATGCACTCATTCCATGTATACTTATATCACATGCACATACAACATGCACTCATATCATATCTACTTATATCATGTATACCACATGCATACACATAGCATGTACATATAACACATATCATACCATATCATATACTATAACATATCCACCTCTCACACATGCTTCACACATGCTAAATGTACCTACATACTCTTTGCATACCCCACATATACCCCAAACACCCTGTACTACTCTTATAAATCTCCCCTAACCATAGAGAAGTGGAAGATGGCATTTCTGTAGGACAAACTATAAGGTTCTCCCCAGTTACACTTAATGGTTGCTTAGGAAGGGTTAATAGTTTCAGAGCAAACAGCAGCACCTCCTGCTAATGAGAGCCAAACTGTTCTCTGTTACCTGTTCTTGTTAATATGATACCAGAGCTTAAACCATTTTTTGTGACTCAGTGGCAGGATGTTCTTTGTACAAATAGATGGAGTATCTGACTTCCCTCTAGTGTACAATGGAGGGTCCTTGCATATTCCCTACAATAATTTCATAATTATAGGCTTCTCTCTAGAGCCTGGAAACAGCTTCGAAATAAATATTTAACAACAAATGGGTATGCCAGCTCTTCCTGGAGATTACAAAATGATGAGTTGTCAGATAACCTGCGGGGCCACAAGTCTCAGCTCACTTTCTCTGAACAGGATGTCCGTCTCCTCGGGGCACTGGGTAGCAGATGACAGCTATAGGTTTCAGAATGTAACATTTGTATCTGCCCAAACTGTAATTTGGTGACTTTGACACCTCATATTAGGTTCCTCGTTATCAACTGGCCCTATTATAGCTAGACATCAGCCAGACAGTTCAGCAATCTGACGTGGTTTTCTCTGAAATTTTCAGGCACAGAACGAACTTTATTCAGAACACATAATGGATTCAATATCATCAGTGGGAATGAGGTCATAAGAAGGTAGGAATGTTTATAAAGACAGCCAACATCAAAGCCAGGGAAAACAACCATTTATCATGAAATCAGACACTAAATTACACAGGCAGAGACTTCACTGGATGATGCCACTGTCAGTCAACTTCGGTAGCTCCTTGAAGAATGCAGGGATGCTATGTGAACACCCCTTGAACCATGAGCCTCAGGTAGTTTGAATTATACCACAATTAACAACTGCAGTGAGAAAGGTCCGTAAAACTTCCTGGATTTCTCCAAACACTTCCAAGTCAGAGGAATTGCCATTTTTGCTGGTTCCCCAACAGCTGCAAGATTGCTATTTATTTTTCTCCTCTTTTGGAATTTGCTGATCATTTCAAGAAATGAGATCAGTTGGTCTTGGCTGATCCCATTTAAAATTTCATCTGAAGAAAAACCTATATGATAGGGTGTTTGCTGAATTTTTTATTTTGTGTTTCAGTTATTCTGGTGTAGTTCCTGAGGCTCAGGACACTGCTGTGGGTTTGAGTCACCAGCACATTTGTGTGTTTGAGAAGGCCCATGAGCCCTAAGTGGGGTGCTGGCACACCACTCTCTGGTCTTGGTGTGACCTTTGCCCATGACTCCAGCACACCACCCATCCAGCATGCCGCCCGGACTTGCTCAGCCTGCATGCTTGTCCTCAGTTCAGAGCTTAGCAGTTTTTTGGTCATAGTGACCTGTAGCTCTGGATTATAAATTACTTTTTTAACCCCACACTTTAGGACTCTGTTGGTAAAATAAAACCAATGGAAAAAGCTCAAGACTGAATTCCATTTTAATATTATTCCCCTTTCTCCATTCTAGATGCTTTTCCACAGCAGGAGGAGACACAGTGGAAGAAACCGTGTGTGTGTCCGTTCTCAGGCTCTGGCAGGCAGTGTGCATTGGGAATGGTAAGCCTGATCATCACAGTTAACCATCGTCAGTGCGCATTAATGTGGGGCCCCCATGGGCAGACATGGTTGCTTCCCCAGAGGCTGGGCCCTGGAGAGTTGATATCTAGACTTTCCATCAGAAAAAGCATATGGATCAGAAACAAGGCCTGCACTATAGTTATGCCTTTGGCACCCTTTTGGCTGCCTCCACCATGGCCTTGGTCACTGTCGGTGTAATGGGTGATCTCATCACCTAGGTAGGCATTTGTCCTACTCTCTGCAGATTCATGATGTCTGCTCATGTGTTGGCAGTGGGGTGGCAGAGTTTTTCCTTTCCTGTCTACCTAAAAATACTGTTTTTTAAATTTATTTTTCATTATTAGTTTTCTTTTGCTGATTGCAGTAGCAGTGCCCATTTCGGCCTCAGGAGCTTTACAATAATCTCTGCCAACATCTTGTGACACTGATTAGTGTGTAATATTGGAACAGTAAAACATTATGGGTATTTTATTTACCTTGTTAATTCTTAGCTTTTTATATATTAGCATCCTCTGGAGTTTACTAAGTTTTTGTTGTTTTTATCATCATCTTAGGGCTGCCCACTGATTCCACAGAGAGGGGAAGGGAGGGAGAGAGAGAGGAAGGGAAACATCAATGTGAAAAACATCAATCAGTTGCCTCTCATACACTCCCTGACCAGGGACTGAACCCTCAACCCAGGCATGTGCCCTGACTGGGAATTGAACCCACAGCCCTTCTGTTCACAGGATAGTGCTCCAACCAATCCAGCCAAATTGGCCAGGGCTGGGGTTTACTAAGTTTTTATAGAATCTGATAACTTTTGTGACCTCTGTGTAAATAAATAATTGAAGTATTTCCCTTATTAAAAAAAAATATTATTTTCATAGGAAAATATCTGATATTGGACACAAAACACTGAAAAAGAGAATTACGATAGCCGTGTCTCCTTTTCACAGGGCTTCTGTGAGGAGCCAGCAATAGAGCTTGTGCATGTAGTATGTAAACTAGAAAATGCTAAATATGAAATAATTTACTTTTTTTCTTGATTTAGTAGAGGAATCATCTTGTGTTCTAGAAAACTAGAGAATCAGAGGCTTCTTCCTTTAAAGAAATTATGCTCAGACTAATATTATCAAAGTGCCCTGCTACTCTATAGGATGCTGTACTGGCCCAGGGTGGTGATTTCATAAATCTTCCCGTAGAAGAGTGAGGCAGGGTGATTTCACAAGTCCTTTCACGGGAGAGTGAGGCAGGCAGGGCTTGGTGATGATGTGAGTGGGATGCACTGCCCTTCTGTGCAGTCAGTACCCAACTTTGCTTTCTGTGAAGCTTGGGGCCACATTTTTCTTTAACATCTGAAAATATGTTGTCAGCCACAGCCTGTGAGGTAAATGATCTATTTCAGGTCAATGACATCTTGGTATATCCAAATCAGTAAACACAAAGCCATTTTTAAGAAGGATAATGGATTGCGTAAATGTAAGGACATGGAAATATGTCCATGATATGTTGTTGAGTGGGAGAGAAAAGCCAGGTACAGGGTTGGATGTATCATATTTTCTTTAGCAACATATTTTTTTATTATTTATGCTATTACAGTTGTCCCTGCTTTTTCTTCCTTTGCCCACCTCCACCCAGTCCCACCCTCTCCCCTTCCGCAATCAGTCCCGTATCATTGTGCATATCTAAGGTCATACATAAATGTTCTTTGGTTAATCTTTTCACCATCTTTTATCCAGTTGCACCCACTTCCAATCAGCAACTGTCATGTTTTTAACTTATACAAGGGATGAATAATAGCTCCTGTGGGGATGAGCTTACCTGGAAGGGGCTACAAAAGACAGACTTTTATTTTCAGCTTTATTCTTCTTCTGTTATTTCAGTTATTTACAATTTTCAGTATAAGAAAAAAATATGTTTCATAGCTTAGCCTCCCACCCCAGCTGTGTGTGCCCTGCCTGCTCTCAGACAACTCACACACCCGGACCCAGGTGAGGGGGTAAACCCAATGCTTCTCCCCTGGAAATAGCTTATATTCTAGGAGGGAGCATGCTTTAGTAATGAATACATTTGTGGGATAGTCTAGCTTTCTGGAAAAAATTCAAATTGTTGCTCTGGCCATTATAGGAAAGTTGATGGTCTAACGACCATCAATAGTTGGACAGTTTAGCTGATTTCCTTCCCTTTCTTCACATTTCCAGGTACACATACCAAGGAGCCTTTGACAGGAATAGTAATAGCTAATGTTATGTATGCGTGCCAGCCCCTGCTGAAAGCAGCATCCTAACTTAATCCTCATGACAACTGTTAGGTAGGCCACTTTTCTCATTTCACTGATAAGGAAACAGGAGTACAAAGGAGTTAATAAATCAGCTAAGGTCATCCACGCAGTCATTCAGACCTAGAAGTTTGGTTCTAGAGAGTCTGTGCTTTTACATTTCATTATTCTACCTCTCAAATGAATGGAGAAGAATTGGGTTGATTTCATTGCTGTCATGATGTGCACAAGGTGAAACATCCCTGTGTTCCACAGAGGAAAACCAGCGCCTGCTCGTGACACGCCCTGACTCTGGCAGATTGCTACCCTCCCTCTTGGCCTCAGGGGTCCTGGCCATCCAGCAGCAGAGCCTGGCCCTGCTGTTGCAGCTTGCCCAGATGGAGAATGGCCGGGGCCTGATCATCAACCACCTCGATCTGACAAGGTAAGGCTCTGTGGGCAGGATCTCCTATGCAGCATCTCAGAGTGTCACCTGCCAAGTGATACTGGCCTGTCTCCCTTCTCGAATCTCTGGCACAAGCGGTGGCACCAGCCAGAGTCTTTAAAAAGAAAACACTTCACAAGGTCCTGCAGGACTGACTCCTGTCTGAACCTAGTGCATGGACAGTGTCTCTTCTCCTGCGTGCGTTTCCACCTTCCAGATACTGCAGGCAGTGTAAATGCCAATACTCCCCAGCCAGATCGGGAACCCAACTTCAAAACAGGTCATGTAGCCGGCCTGTGAACCCAAAGGTCACAGGTTTGATTCCCCAGCCAGGGCACATAACCAGGTTGCAAACCAGGTCTCCAGTCAGGTCTGTGGCTGGAGGCAGGTGAAAAGCAACCATACATTGATGTCTCTCTCCCTCTCTGCCTCTCTCTCTTCCCCTCTTTCTAAAAATAATGAAATAAAATATTAAAAAAAAAAAAAACAGGTCATGTAATTCTGCCCTTTTTGCCTCAGTCTGGGCTTGACCCTGTTCCTGTCCTTCTTTATACCAGTTTGAGATAATACGGTCTGATTTAGCATATCCTTAAACCCTTTCTGCAGCTCTGTAGAATATAAGTAAATACCACATATCTCAAACACTGTCACATGTAGAGCTTCCCAAGGCTTAAGGCGATAGGAATAAAATGTGCCTCTCCCCTAAGTAAACTTTATTTTTTAAAAAATTACTGAACCAGAATGATTCTGCCCAGTTCTCTTCAGCCTAAAAATGATTAGTTTGAACATGTGAAATTGCTGTTTTTTATATCAAAAGGTGCATGTTGGCAAGTTCATATACTCAACTTAATAGAAACAGCAATAACTATAGCTTGCTTTGTAAGTAATTCATACATAATGTGAAAAACAGATTCTTCTGTTTCTTTTCACTATTATCTCATTTCATGTCTTCCCAGCCTGGTATGTAGGCAGAATACATGCCATTATTCCATTTTGCACAGGGGCATGTGCAACTGCAACAGGCAGCCCGGGGATGCCTGCTGGCCCCAGGCCCAGGCCCTGAAGCCCAGCTCCCAGTCTCTTTCCCAGTAAGACAAGCAGCCAGATCTGAAACCCTGCCTGTGAGACCTCCTGCTTCTTCCATTGCCGGTGGGACCATCCAGTGTGTGCTAACCACCAAGGCCTGATAAGCCTTGGCTGTGGCTCCCCCCAGCTCAGGGCCCAACCACAGCCCCTGGCCACAGCAGCCCGGTGACCCCCAGCCCACACAGGCAGATGTGTCACTGTCAGAGTTAAATCCTCAAAAGCACATTTCCCGTTCAAATGACTGCATTCATTTCCTCAATACCTCCATCAGAAGTTTTTTATTGGTTTTGGTCTCTGAGTAAATGTAGCTATAGTTATCATAAGCTTTTGCTCCCTAAGCTATCTTTGAATGGCTTGAGTTTCCATTTAAATTGTTCCATTGTCTTGGAGAGTGGCTTTATGACCATCCCCTGAAGTCCCATCTACTCTTTTTGGGCAATCAAAAAAACCTTAGCTTATTAACTTAATGCCTGCTAATCTCATTAATGTCTGTCTCCAGTTAAACCCAAGAAGGATGGAATGTGTTCTCTAAAATGAACAGCTCCCATGACCTCACGGAGAGGCACATACATCACATTCCTCTGAAAATACTTTTCCCGTCAAGATGGTGAAGGGATAAGGTACACTGGTAGGACCAAGCAAGAGCCAGTGTCACTTTATGGAAAAAGCTAGGTTTTTAGGTGCAAACAGTGTTGAGCCCAAATTGGTGCTTATCTCTGCCTAGCAGACTTATGAGGAAGCTTATAAGGAGGTGTGTGCACGCCAGGTAAATACATGCCTGGTGCAGCCTACAGAATGCTTGACCCAGAGAAGCTGATCTTGTTTTCCTCACCTAACAGAGAAGGCTAAAGTTGGCAACAGCTGGTTGAGTGTCTTAAAGATGTCAGGACCAAGGTCCTTCTTTTGACCCTTCCCTCATGGTCACACAAGCTGCTGCAACACCAAGTACCACCTCCTCTTTAGGACAGATTGACACCAGCTAGGTCTGTCCATTTTTATCAAGGGCAACTACTGCTGTTGTTTTCCTTTGGTCAGAATTGTGTCACATGCCACCCCAATTGGGAAAATGGCTCCAGCTTCTCCAGTAGAGTCAGGCAGGATAGGGTGAAAGCAGGGTTTCTCTGGGGTTGGCCAGCAAACAGCATCTACCACAGTGGGGAAAAAAAAAAAGAAAAAACTATTGTCATGCCTGACACATGGTTTGGACTCAACAATGGTTATACTCACCTTCTATCTTCAGGGTCTACTGCTCAGGATCCTAAACTGATGTGAAAGTGCATTTATTGGTTACACTAGATCATTCTCTGATATGTGGTCTACCTACTGGGACAGCTGCTTGTCAGCAAAGCAGAAAGTATGTTAACAAAAAAAGGAGATGAGAAGGAGTAGGATGCCCTGTTCTCTCTAGTACAGCTAGTATGCGCATTTTGTCTCAGAAAGAGGAAGGCTAGTTGTGTATGTACATCTCCCAGGACAAAAACCAAGGTGACCTTAGACTTCTGGCTTCTCTTCTGTACTATTCAGATTCATTAGCATTCCTCCTCAAGAATGAGGAAAGCAGGTTTAAATTAGTGAAGGAAAAATCTGAACTAACTGTAAAATAAGTGATTTATGACAGCAGGAACATTGGACTGCACCCCTGAGGAAGTTGGGGATTTGCAGAAGCTTGAAGTTACCTGGGACCTTATAAACAGTCCATCCCAGCCCCACCCAGCACCCATGTCCCATCTTGAGCATTCCAGCACATACATGTATGGTGTCCACAATGCCTCCAGGGAAGAGTCCAGTATGTTCATTGCATTTCTCTCAGTGTGATTGGGATGGGCACTATAATAGCTAATGGATTGGGGGTCTTTCTCCAGCTAATGAAACAATGCAGCTCTCACCTCACAATGCAGTTCCTTGAATCTGGGAGGTCTTTATTGATGAAAAATTGTCTCCTTTCACTGAATACAAACTGCCTGCCCCATTCCAGACTGGATCAATTCTTCCTCTCCATACTGAGGCTTTGGTTCAGTCTATTGAAGGTCTACAGAATGCATCAACTCTCTCACTTTCCAGTGCTGAAGTAACCCAGTCTTTTCTATGTAAGGCATCCTGGTTTCCCTCAGGTGATTTGACTTCCAGACCCCTCCAAGAAAAAGCTGCTAAGTAAATCCAGCAGCATAGGTGTGGGTGACTGGAGCTCACACTTCTAACTATAAGAGCCCCATCTGACGGGCTCTTTCTGCCTTCTTTTCCTATTACTGCCTGATGGCATTTGGTCTTATTGATGTCATTCTTCCTGGGCCTCATTCTATGCCTTTGTTTTCCTTCTTGGTTTCCTTTCTGAGCCCTCTTTGTGCTGTCCCTCTTCCAAGTAGGGATCTTGGGATCCTACCCTTGGCCCTCCTCTCATCCATGGCCTTAATTATCACTTATAAGTATCTCTTACAGGTGCTAGAAGAGAACATGCTCTGCCACTGGATATCTCCATCTCAACACCACAAGTATCATAGACTTAATAAAATCCAAAGTGTTTTCACAGACCAGACCCTCTGTCTAAATTTTCTGTTCTCATAGGTGGCTTTTCCATGTACCCAGTTGCCTAGAATCCTAAGAGCTCCCTTGGATGCCACCTTGACACACATCTGTAAGATGATGTATATTGTCAATCCTACCTATTCAGCATCTCCTACATTCATTTCCTCTGGCTCCTTTCCAACACCTCCAGCAATGTCTTGTAGATCATTGTGAGCACCTTTCTTCTCCACTGTACCTCTTAGCTTGCCTCCGCCTTGGTTCAGTCTCTTAAGCTGTAGTCTTGACAATCCCCATTTCCTCCCAGTGAATTCCCTGCCTCCTCTACTACCTGCTTCTATCCAGCCTCTGCTTTGACCACCAAAGGGATATGTCTAACATGCATGTCTGTTCTGTGATTTTCCTACTTAAAATGCTAAAATGACTACTGTGCATAAGACTAGGTCTCCCCAACTGCTGAGAAATAGAGTATCTAGCAATCATCCAGGGACTTTGTTTAAATGCAGCCTTCTTCCACTCAGAAACTGAGATGGGCTCAAGAACCTGCCTCCCCCTAGACACATACACACAAACACACACACACACGCACACACATATATATACATACACACCCCACTACCATAAGTTCCCTACCAACCACCCTAGGGACACATAGTTCTGCAGGGTCAAGAACAAACTTTCCAGCAGGCTGTAGGAGGCCCACCATGACCCATCTGGCTCTGTCCAGCTCTCTGGCCCCACTGTTTCCTATCTTCTTCTCACACCTATGCACTAGCTGTAAGGAATTGCTAGCAGTACCCAAGTATGTCCTGTTATTTTATGTTTCATTGCCTTTGTGAGTGTTGTGCTCTGTGCCTCAAATGCTCTGCTCTTGTCCTCATGTGTCTGACACTGGCCTGCAAGTTCCTTGGAGCTGGGACATTGTCTTTTCATCATTGTAGCCTGAGAACCTACCACATTTGCCTGGCATATAGTACTCAGTAACTATATTGATTGAATGAATAAGGAGCAAAAAGCCAATAGCACACTCTGAAGTGACAGCTGAAATGTCATCTGCTCTTTGAAGGCCTTCTTCATCTCCCACCTCCCATCAGGTAGACTCTGTGCCCACTTTACATGAGTCTGTTTCTAACCTATCACCTCACACACATGTTGCTATGGGAGACTAAGTGCTTAGTGCTGCATCCCAGTACTGAACTCAGCACTGAGCGTAGGTGCTAATTATGGGTCTGCTGGGTGGACAGATGTCTTACTTCATCCTGGTACCAGTGAATCTGTTAGGACAGCCTGAGATTGCATTCGCTCTTTCTTTCTTTCTTTCTTTCTTTTTCTTTCTTTTTTTTTTTTTTTTTCGGCAGCTCCACCAAACTATTTGCTCAGAATGAGTTTGCCATTACCTAATAACCCTTAAATCTTTTTCATATGAGCCAGAATAAAGCAGGTTTTCCAATTCTGTTACTTATATAGTTTCTAGCTCTGAGTGGAGAAGTTTGGGTTTAACTGTATTCAGTTGCATCAGATGTATTCAGCAGGCTGTCAAAATTTTGTGAGGTCTTTATTCCATGCCCCCTCATTAGGGGCCTCTTCTACTTTAGTCATTGACAGATTAATAAGCATGCCATCTAGATATCATTTATGTGATTGAACTTGTCACACGATAGAAGCACCAGAGATTCCTTCCAAGTTGTCTGATAATCAATGAACTTTAGTTAAAATTGTTCAACCCTATGGGACTTCACATTAAATGGTAGAGCCATTCTTGGTAGGACAGCAGTCCCCAACCTTTTTGTCACCAGAGACTGGTTTCATGGAAGACAGTTTTACTATGGGCCAGGGTGGAAGAGATGGTTTCAGGATGATTTGAGCTTGGCATTACATTCAAGCTCACCTTCTACTGTGCAGCCTAGTACCTAACAGGCTTGGACTGGTACCTGTGTGTGGACTAGAGGTTGGGGATCCCTATTGTAGGGATCATTGGGGTGGTCAAGGAGCTGGGCTTCCTGGGAGGACATGGCAAGGCCACCCCTTCAGCTGATTTCACCTGGATGCTGACTCCTTCCTGGCCTCATTGTAAGGGCTCCCCATAGGAAATCCTCTCAGTTGGAAGACAGCCCACTCTGAGGTTGTTATGGATATTTTGCAGATTGTTGGAAGCCTTGGTGTCATTTCTTGAATTCTCTGGTAAGAAGGCCAACTCAGCCATGGGACTGCTCACAGACTTGGCTCTGGAAGAAGGGTAATATTTATTTACAGAAATTGACATGTCTTCTTCAACCTTCATTGAAGCATCACAAGATTCACTGAGTAGGAGGGCTGATGCCTTCCAGGAAGCTGTGGTCAGCCACTCCTGGTCCGGGCCCTCTGGGTGCAGAGGGACCCAGTCCGCAACGGGGTTGGAGGCAGTAACACACCTAAAACAGTACCTCTCACAGTAAACCTGCCTACTGTGTGTTGGAGAAGCTTCTTCCCCTTAATCAGCATCTAATGGGCACTGTGTAGCAACTGTGTCTAACTAAACATGATTGAGAGAGAGAGAATGCACAGTAAGATGTATTCGTGTCCTCCTCTTGGTTTGCCAGTGGCATTCTAGGTGACTCTTCCCCCTTTTTGTCTTGCTTAGCTCTGGGGAACACCATAAAGGTCTTACATTTTTTATAATTCTTAAGTGATTTGTTTTTCAGTGCATCTTAGTTTTGCTTTGTTTAATTTTTTTTGCCAACTTTAGGACAGCCTGCTTAGAAATGGTCATCAAGAGAAAGCTGTGTGTATGCTCCTAGACAGCTCTTGGCACAGGCTCAGAGTACTAGCTGCTCTAGCATGTAGAGATGTGTGCATGTCTAGGCCCTCCTCCTGGCTATGACAAGGAGACATGCTTGCTCTGTGTTCCCTGTTACACAGCACACTGGGTAGACTCAGAGCAAGGGGAAGGCGTGGGTGGTGGCTGGTGGCAGAAGCCTCCGGACTCCAGCAACTTCTGCATAAGTGCTGGCATCTGAGCCAACATCAAAGACAATTCTTCAGGCTTAGAGAAATCAAAGCCACATTATCTACCTAGCGACATTCTCTTTTGTTTTGGAAAGAATCAGCCAGGCACACTGTAATCTTAGGGGCCCAAAGTTTGTGAATATTCACCCCCATTACCTAAGACACAGCATTTATCTTCTAGTTTCTACAGTGAAGAAATAAGTCATGACTGATGTTTTCTCAACAGATTCCAAGTCTGGTTCCAGGCCAACCTTCCAGGTGTTCTCCCAGCACTCACAGGCGTTCTGGTGAGCAACTCCTCATTTTCATCTATGACAGACACTCTCAGAAGCATGAGCAGAGCTGTCTAAACACGATTTATACTCTAGAACTCCTGTTGTCTCTCAGGTGTGCTAATTACTTATTCAGAGCTGCAATTTACCTAATTCCTAGTTTTTTAAACAACTATAGTTGAGACAGGTGGAGATGGCACATGGACAGGGCTTATTACAGGGCAGAAAAGGCTAGAAGTGGACTCTGCATCTTAGGTGAAGGTGGAGAGAGTTTGTCAGTGTCCATCTGTCCCCTTTTGAGCTTTAGTCTCATCTAAATGTCATATGCAACCCTGTTCCCTGAATGAAAGTCATCTGGTCAGGAGAACAAATACAGTGATTTGGGCTGATGGGTTCAAAAATAGCAAGGGGATGGGGGAGTTCTCCTAGGAGGGCATGCTGTGACTGCACCCTTTCCCTAGAAAGGCCTAGAGAGCCACAGATGTTTCAGGGACCTTAGTGTACCACAGCCCTGGATTTCAGATGTGGAAATGGAAGCTCTGAGAATGGGTGGGTCTGCCTGTGATCTCCAAGCTGGTTGATGGTGACCCTGGGATTGAGACCTAGGCTTCTCTGGCCCAGGCCACGGTGCTCTGGGATCTACTCCTGTGTGTCTCCACCCTTTGGCCAGCACGACCCCATTGATACCCTGATACCCTGGCGTGACATTGTGCTCTCTGATTCCCAAGTGTTTTGGTGAACAAGGGACACCCCTGGAGATTATGCTGGCATCACTTGCCTCTTCTCTGCACATTTGCTTTCTCTTGATTCACTTTTAGAAGAGAGACCCTAAGGTCACCAGCACCTCAGCTCTCAGCCAGTGTATTGCCATCATGGGAAACCTCAGTGCTGAGGCCACCACCCGAAGACAGATGTCTGCCTCTGAAGAATTTGGGGATGCCTGCTTGGGACTCCTGGTATTGAAGCTTTCCTACTTAAAGCTGGTCTTTTATCTGCTTTGGGGGTGTTGGCTTCTTGATTATCTAGCTTTTCCAAAAATTCTGTTTGAGGGTGCTGGACCTAGTGGCTTATCCCTTCTGTAACCATAGGTTTTACGGGTAACTGGCCTTAGCAAGCCCTCCACATCAGGGCTCATTCATCCTGGAGAAGGGGCAAGGGTTTTATGGCCAAGTTGGCTTGACCACCTGTTTGAGCAGCACACTCTTCAGTTTAAACACAGGACCAGGCTGAACCAGATTCACATGGCAGAGGCATGAGAGGCTCCTTGAGAGTTTCCCATACTAACACTAACTCATAGACTGGTCTCTAATCTCCCAACATCACTTAGGTTCATGACATTGGCCATTTAGGGAGTGTGAGTGATGCTGAGACCATCACCAAGGGGAAGAGATGACTTAAAAGCTGTAAGACAGACAGGTCATGGGTTACCTTGTCTTGTTTCCAAAGGCCAAGTGTGAGGAGGATGTGGAACTGTTCAGAGATGTCATATATACACTCCTGGGACTCCTGATGAACTTGTGTCTTCAGTCCCCCTTTTTCTCTGAGGTATAGTATTTTCCCCTTATCTGGAACGCTGAGACAACCTAAACACATTCTCTTGCATAGAACTGTTCTCATTTTCACAAAGAAATAGAAGCCTATAGACTCCAACACCAGCAGTGGGAATGGGGAGAGGTGGGTAGACACTCTGTCACTTTGCTTCACTGAGGGATAGATGAGTCACTTGGTCAGGTGTTCATTCAGAAAATTGAGTGTTGAATGCCCAGGATGTGCCAAACACAGTGCTAGGTCCTGCATTTACAAAGTCAAATAAAATGTGTTCCCACCCTGAAGATACTACCCTGTAGTTAGGGGAGACATACACCACAAGAAATAAGAGTGTTGGGGAATAGGAGGGAGTAGTCAGTTTATTTGAGGGCTTGGAGGAAGCTCTACAGAGAATGCAGAGTACCTGGACATTGAGCTCTCTTTCTCCCTGTCCCCGTGGCTGCAGGCTTGGGCCATGGAGGTGAGCAGGAGGTGCACATCTCTGCTGAACAGCCAGGATGGGGGGATCCTGACGGTAAGGTTCTTCCAGGGGAGTCCAGAAAGTTTCCCTTGTTCTCCTCTTGTTTCACTTTAACATTAATTCATCTTACCCTTTTGAAATGATCATACCTTTGAGATTCTGCTGATTGTCTGAGGTACAGGGAGAACGTACTCCTCAGAATGACACCTATAACCACATAAACATCAATTTCCCTACAGTTTCATTGAACCTGGTAAAACCCACCCATTGCCCATCTATAGAGTACCTTAGAGTTCAAGAGCCCTTTTCTGTCAGGGCTTATACAGTGAATCCTATGTGATCTGCCCTGTTTCAAGATATCCTTGTGCAAATGGAACAGGTCAGGTGATTTTATGTGGAATCTCTTTTTCAATAATGTATAAAACCAAACTCATACTTTGAAGCCAGTGATCCTGGAGGTGGTTTATGCATAATGGTTTTAGCCCCTTGGAGATACATGCTGGAATGGCTTTGTTAACTTCTATTTCTGACATTTGGATGAGAAAACCGAAAAGGCTGATGGTTAGCATCAGGAAAATATTAATGTGGCTCAAGAAGCTATTTGCCTTCATCCCAGGATTGTTACAAATCCACATCAGGAATCACCCCAACTTTTCCACTTATTAGGTCATGACCTTACAGCCTAGAAACACAATTAGGGTCACATCCAGGGCAGGTCTGGGAAACCATCCCTTCAAAGGTCATAGGGTTATAGTGAAGGTGCTGAGTAGATCCAATATATCCTCTTTGGAGCTAGCATGCTGAACTGCCCTGAAGTCGGTTCAGACATTGTAGGGTAAGGGTGTTTAACCTGGCTTCCAAAAATGTGTGATAGGTCTTTAGTTCCGTGGAACCTCCTGCAATTGTGCAGAAAATTCTTAGTGTATGTGCATTTTCATGGGCAAGGGGCAGTATAGCTTTCATCAGATCATTAAAAAAAAAAGATCCATGATTCCAAAAGTGGTGGGCACCATTGTTCTTGGGTAGCGGGGGCTTTTCTGGATGGTCTAAACCTAAAGCTAGGCCAGTACTAGTTATATGCTAACCCTTCAGGGATCCTCTTGGCCAGACTTTCCCAGGTCTCTGCCTGTGTGCAGCAGGGATCTGGCCAGTGTGTTGCACAGGGCAGCAGCTTCAGAGGGGAATTAGATCCTTCCTTAGGGTGTTCTCCCTACTGTCTTGGGCCTGAAAGGGGTCTGTGCTGGAAACTGTAGCAATGTTCTAGCACCCATGGGAAGCAAATTAGGGAAACAAGATTGGTAATATGCTAATACACAGTTTATGCCTTCTCCCTCTGGAGACCTCATTAAAAATGAGACTAAAGGCATCAGAAGGACAAAAGTAGGACCCCTACATTGACAACATGAGGAGGCAAGAGGACACCGATGGGTAAGTAGTTTCTGGAAGATGGAAAACTGCCACAAGAATAGTAATTAACTAGGCACAGCTGAAGGAACCTTAGCATAGAGTACAGATTGAAGGGAGCACAGCTGGAGGGTAGCAGGTTTGTCCTGCAGTGCCCGGGAGAAGATTGAAACTTCAAACTACCAGGTACAACAGAGGGCAGAAGTGGGAGATGAGGGGACTGCACTCAGCAGCCAGGCATCTGTTCCTCATGCCTAAAATCTGAGCACTTTTCTTCAAAGGAACTAAAATGCCAGAGAGAAAATTGTTGCCATCTAGTACTTGGGAGTACCACCTTTCCACCTGTTTGCCAGCAGACTCCCCATGAACACAGCATGCCAAAACACATTTTTGTTCCTTCTTTCATGAATGTGACTGGGCAGCTAAGGGTCACAAGACATCTCAGGAAAGCTATACTCATAAACAGAAAAATCAAGATAATAGAAAAATGGACTCTTAACAAAATAGAGATGGTTTAGGAAATAGGAAATAATAATAACTATCATTTATATCCTTAGAAAAATTCAAAGTAGTATTACAGCCAAACTGTAGTAATAGCTGGCTGTTTAAAATAATTAGAACTGAAATGAACAATTGAAATAGAACAATAAAAATAAATAAATAAAAACATGATTAAAAAATAATAATAATTAGAATTGAAAGTCTCCCAGAAAGTAGTGCAAAAAGTCAAATACTCCGAACAGATCAAGAGAAAGTGAGAGGACCCAGAGGATCAATCCGGCAGTACTTTCTACCCCAGAGGTGAACAGGTTGGCCCTGGGTGAAGCCAGAGTGAGCCAGGCCCCTGAATGCCCAGGGCATGTTTGCAGCCCTTTGCATTGCCTACCCCACAGCTTGCTATAAACAGTGCTTGCCGTCCCTTACTTGGCCATTACCTGTTTTTAAAATCAAAGTGCACATTTTGCTTTCAATATTAATGATTGCTTTTACCTTGCCCTTGTTAACTTTTGAAGGTCTTCAGCATATCTGAAAAGACCTTAATCATCCTTATCTTCTGCTTCCCTCAGCGAGCTGCTGGCGTTCTTAGCCGCACCCTTTCTTCCTCTCTGAAAATTGTTGAGGAGGCCCTAAGAGCAGGAGTGGTGAAGAAGATGATTAAGTTCCTGAAGGTAAAATAATGCCATTGGTTATATACAGCCTCTGGAATTTCCAGACATACTTTATTTGGGGAACAGAATTGAGGTGTTGCTATTCATCCCTGCTAGATTTTAGACTTGGACAGGGGTTCTCTCCTGCCTGCCCACCCACACTATGCTATGAACATCAACAGATGATTGTTGAAGAAATAAACAAGCTGTTTATTAGATACATCTATAAAAACTGCTTCCCATTTAAGCCTAACTTAAAAATGTATGTATGGCCTCTGTCCTGAAAAAGATGGTCTGAATAACTTGCAACCAGTTTTCCCAGGCCTCTGATCTTACTCATTTTCTTGCTCACAATGCTTTATCCAGTTATGTGGAGTATGTTGGCTTTAACTCCACTTAGGAGATATGTAGGGTGCAATTATCATGTGACAAAAGGATGTTTAAATTTTTCTTGTGATGTTAGTCAGTGCATCTAATCAAGTAGGTATAACAGTTAACTAGACTCACATGAAAGGTTGACATGACTTATTCAGCTGCCTGTGTTTTATATGCCCTGTGAGTTGACTCACCCATTTTAGGGTGGTGACCCCATGGAAGACTTATTCATAAAACTCCAGGCTTTGTGGGGCCAAGCTGCATGTTCTGTTGTGGGGTTTGAGCTCCTGTGGATGGCAGGCAGGGAAGTGAGTCTGAGTTTAGGCTGCTGCTTGGATGATGACCATCATCACTCTATATAATTTGTAAACCTGCCAGAGGCTGATGATGGCATATGCACACATGCACTTTATAGACCTGGCATTGGATGATTTTAAGGGCATGATTTGGCAGTTGTTGCCTCTTAAAATTATCTAGGTTTGTGATATTCTCTGTGCAGGCCTGACAGCCTGACAACTTTGGCAAGTCAGCCCTCATTCTCAAATGGTGAAATAAACTGGGGGTCTTCCCTCTTTTTGGTAGCTCTGTCAGTAGACAGCATCTTTCTCTTCTCAGCCACTCTCACAAAGCCTTCCCCAGTAATGACTCAGACTTACATCACAGGCCTGTAGTCATACTGGGTGTGGACTGTGCTAGAGAGGATGTGAGTGACACTCCCTCCAGCCTGGACCCTGCCGGCTGGTCAGGAAGCACATGCCATTCTCAGTGGGACTCGGGTTTAGAAGTTTAGGAAGCCATGAGCACAATCACAGCTGCTGGCTGTGGTTTCTGGCCAAGAATGATCGTAGCATTGACTGCAGTTTTCTAATTTCATTCACAAATCTAGATGGGAGGCCAGACTGCATCACGCTATGCTGTAAAGATACTAGCCATCTGCACTAATAGTTACCATGAAGCTCGAGAGGAAGTGATAAGACTGGATAAAAGTAAGTGATGCTTTCATTAGGCAGAGCCCACATTGCAGAGGTTAAGCCATCCTTAAAACGGCAAAGGGAACTCCAGGTGATCAGTGAAGGTGAAGCTTAGCATAATGCCACTAATTTGGCCTAGACTTCAGCAGTGTTTACAGGGTATCGTGTCATTCACATCCGGCTCTGAGAGCATTCAGTTAGCCTTCAGCTGTGCATAGTAGCAGGCCCTAGCTGGGGACCCAACTGTGGAACAGTTCCCACATAACAGGGTCGAAGCTGGGAGCTACCTTCTCTTACCAAGTTAAACTGAAACTTTCTAAAGCATTCTGCTTAGACTGGCCTAACATGGGTTCTCTTCTTTCCCCTGGGGAAGGGGGAGAAATGGCTTCAATTTTTAGCTGAACAGGCAGAATAATCAGAGTTGAGCCTAGCTTTAGTCTGGTAACTGAAATTGGCTGCAGTCATTGGTGGCAGGTTTCCCAGCCAAGGCAGCCTGCTGAAGTTCTCCATGACACCTCCTCTGTGCATGGGAAGGAAGGGAACTTGATGGGGCCCCTCCATGCAGGCAGGAATCTTTCTTCTGGGTCCTGTTGCTTGCCTTGCAGTCCAGGGTGCAGGCCTGTGGCCTCCCACTCAGGGGCTGCCAGATGGAGAGTAGAGGTAAGACCAGGGACTTTGAAGAAGACAGACCTGTTTCCACATAGCGTTCACCCACACACCATCTGCATTGTGCCTGCTACTGTCCTAGCCTCTGACGTAAATCAGAGACACAGCAAGGAGCTGAGAGCCCTCAACAAAATTTTGCTGAATGAGGGAGTGTCATGCCCTCTCTCAGAGCTCCTGAGGCAGCTCAGCCTCCACTGACACCTCCTTACGCCTCTCATGTCCTTTTGCCAGCCTCCTGTTTGGGATTTGAGGGACCAATGCATATTCTCCCTACTTCCCTGCAGAGTTCAGTGTTCTTATGACACTGCTCAGCTCAGAGGATGAGATCTTGGTGGGCAACGCTGCCCTCTGCCTGGGGAACTGCATGGAGGTGCCGCAGGTGGCATTCTCCCTGCTGAAGACAGACATAGTCCGGATCTTGTTGAAGCTCGCAGGCGGTGATGCGCAGGAGACAGCTGTGCAGCTGAACGCAGGAATCGCTCTGGGGAAGCTATGCACGGCAGAGCCAAGGTAAGCTGGGGTGGCCTTGTTGGTCACATTTCAGAATGAGCAGGCCAAGGCCAACCAGGGCATCATGCTGTGGTGGGGACGCTACCCAACAGAACCCTGCAGGGAGCCCTGGGAGCCCTGGTGACTTCCATGCAGACAGGTGTTGGGCCCTGTGTTGGGCCCTGTAGCAGCCTCTGTGTAGAAAGCCTTCTAGGAGGGAACTGGGATCCCTCCCTCGGGCTCCAGCGGAGAGGGAAGGCTTTTATCTGATGGGATTTGCTCCAGGCACTCACTGTGCTTTCTTGTCTCCATTTCACTTCCTCACTCTCCATCCTTCTCTCCTTTTTCACATCCTCTCTTTCCTCCCTCCCATACCATCTCTCCTCTTTGCCTCCTTCTCTCTCCTCTACTTTTCCAGAAAAAGTTAGACCTCTCACTTCATTTTTGTTTGACCCACAGCCCAAGCCTAGGGGAGAATGTCCAGTGAAGGTAGCATTTTTGTGCTGGAAAAAATTAAAGCAAGAGATGGGCAAGCCAGGGCAACAGAGCTTTACTTTAACTGTGTACATTGCTTCTCTTTGGCTCACATTCCTGTTCTGCTTGAGTCCTATTCACCTAAACACCTAGTTATTCATGCTCCTGAAAGGTGCTCACCTGTGGCTGTGTGATGGAGCCCCAGTGTGGAGGGGGTGGTTTTCTTGGCAGGAGTGTCTCTGGCTTGCCTGGTTCTTTCCTTCACAGCCTCACACTTTTGATTCCCCCTCTGTAGACTGAGGGTTGGCCTGGATGACATCTAAAGTCCTTTCAAGTTCTGGCTGATTGTGCAAATGGAAGGGATGGATAAAATCTATTTTCCACAGAAAGCAAGGCACATTAGCTAGCAAGAGCTCGAAGTGGCAACCTGCTGGGAAGTTTCCATGAGTAATGTGCCATTCGATCAGCATGTCACATCTGCCACTCACAGCAAGAATGTTAGCAGCATCTTGTGGGCCTCCTTAAGGGCTCCCAGGGTCACAGCCATGGCCCCTTTCCACCCTCTCAGCCAGACCTACCTGAGGGTGGATGGCCTTGGCCCCCAGGTTGGCACACAAATGTCCTAGAGCCTGTATTCTGATTATGACAGGTTTGCTGCTCAACTGAGAGAGCTTCATGGAATAGAAATTCTCGACTCCACCATGAAGTACATCAAGGATTCTTAAGAGACGTGGTGTCTGCGCAAACACATGACTATGCTCTGGGCTGTTCCTGTGCTAATAAAGACTTTTTAAAAGATCCATTCCTAACTGAATATTGATTTTCAGAGTATTAGCCTGTTGTTGGTTTTCATTGGTAACAAGAAACGGGGCATCAGGCTGGCTCCTGTGGTGGGAACTGCACTGGCCCACTAATTGTTCATCATAACCTCCCTGTGATGCCCCTTCTGGTCTGCAGGGGCTGGACTCCAGCCAAGATAAGGTCATGTGTCTCAGACTCCCTTGTAAGCAACACTTCTAAAAGGGAACTGTGTTCTTGCAACCTAATTCCCTCCCTTCCCCTTTTGCTGCGTTCTGCTGGCAATATGCATCAGGCTTTCAACTGTGGCATGTCAGCATCGTTTCTAGCTCTGGAGTGTAAGAGACAGCTGCACCCGTGGTGGCAGCCTCCTGAGGCCTGGCCTGGCCTGTGGCACATGCTCTGGAATTCAGTGCATCCAGCAGTGGCCAGTGGCTTCCCTGGCAGGCAGTTCTCTACAGTCTGGGGAATCTCTCCTGCCTGGAAGTGCCACCTGGTGTTCTCCTCCAGCACTTATAACATTGTGATCATCCCATTCTGTGTGTGAGGGCATCTGTTTCTACACTGAACTCTCACAAATATATATATTTCTTCCCCCTAATCCACCTTGCATTGTCACTCATGCCCAAAAGGCTCTGCTCCCTTGCATTTGCCCCAGGTCTATTCTCAAACTGTCAGGGCCACCTCTAGACCCCAAGTCCCTGAGGAAAAGTTCAGTAAGTGATGTGACTCTTCCATTTCTCAGTACACTTATACCTGACCATTATAAGGGAGGAGGCAGGACCTGTATGGTACAGTGAATGCCAGAGCCCCAGACCAAAGTTCTAAAGATTTATGGTCTAACCCTGCTGCCTGTCAGCTCTGTGACTTCGGGCAAATCAACCTCTCTGAGCTTTGGTAGCTGGTCCAACATATCTCCTACATTGCTGTGAAGATTAAATGGCATTTTAGAGGTAAAGGTGCTTTGGGAATTCTAAAGTGCTACACAAATGTATTATCAGGCTCCATCTTAAAGTTGAGGGAGTTGACTATGATGTCAGGTGGGTTTAATTTGCAGGACCTTGGAAGGAATAAAACACACATGTTCTTTAAGGAATCAGAGCTAGACAATTTTTGGACCATTTAAGAATGCAAATCCTCCTTTTAAGAGATTTGTTCATCACACCCAAAGAAATGGTTTTTCACAAGGTAGCTCTTGGCTTATATTAAGAACTTTTGCTTCTAGCAGCCCTGACTACTTGCTCCTATTCCAGAATGACTGGATATGAAAGCAGAGCGCAGGTAAGTGAGAGTGGCTATGAATTGGTTTGAACGGGATTCAAAATGCTGGGACCACACAAGAGCAAACATAATGCTGGGACCACACAAGAGCAAACATAATGCTGGGACCATGAAGGAACAAAGCATGGTATCACCCCCCATGCTTTCTAAGTAGACTCACCCAAGCTACCCAGCCCAGCACTTTTGGCTGCACCTACAGGGGCAACTTATGATCAGCTCACTAACCGGGAACAACTAGGGCAAAGAGTGAAGCCAGAGCAGCACAGCTTCTGGAAAACTGTGCTCCTGTTGTAGGTGCATTTCCCAGCAACATCTGGGAAGGATTAAGGGAGAAAGTGTATAGTTTGGATGAAATTGTTGGAAGCATGGGAAGACAGAGATCAGCCCTGACTAAGAAGGACTGTGTGATTTTTTAAAAAGGGGAGTGCAGGGAGAAAGGTGCCTCCAGAGACCTGTGTGGTAGAATGGTGGCCACACATAGACTCTTGTGGAAGGAGAGCAAAGAACCGAGACTTGGCAGGCAACCTGGGCACACACATCTGCACACTGACATAGTGGCTTTGCTAAGGGACCAGTACTGCAATGAAGGAGCCACAAAAAGACACTTTGGGGAAGGTGCACAGGATTGCATTCACACCCACTTGACCTGGGCTCTGGTGGAGAGTGGGTGGATGGACTAGACACTAGGGGAGAGTTTGGGGTGGGGGTGTTGGGAAGAGAGAGCTTGGGGAACAGCAGACAGGACCCCAGTGTGGACTTACCACCTGTGCTGTGGGACCCATCCTTCAAGCAGACCATTCTCCTCCAAGTGACATCAGCCTCAGGAGAAACAATAGCCTCACCACAGGAATAACTGCTCCCCTCTAAGGTGCTTAAGCAGAGCCCTGGCTGGTGGCACAGTGGATGGGCACCAGCCTGCGAACCCAAAGGTCGCTGGTTTGATTCCCAGCAAGGGTGCATAACCAGGTTGTAAGCCAGGTCTCCAGCCAGGTCCATAGCTGGAGGCAGGTGAAAGGCAACCATACATTGATGTCTGTCTCCCTCTCTACCCCTCTCCCTTCCCCTCTCTCTAAAAATAAAATCTTTAGGTCCAAGGTGCTTAAGCCTGAGTGCAGATAACAGACTAACTTGATCAATGGAAAGAGACAGACACAAGCAGTAGAATGTTACTAGTCTCGAACAGGCTACCTAGGCCCAGACTGAGGCATGATCTGACTCACCAGGGCAGAATGAGAGAGAGAAGAAAGGGTTAAAAAACAGATTCTATGGAGACAAATTTCACCACAATTTTCTACATGAACTATTAGTCTCCTGCATATTATTTTAACATTCATTTCTTGTCTTCCCAGTTAGTGCATTTTAAGTAACCACTTTTCATATTATAGTTTATTTCAAATTATATGTTGCTCCTCCCTTCTCACTCCATTTTACCATCTGATTTCCTCTTCTTATTTCTGTTTTAAATTCTATCTTCCCTCTTGCTATGACTCATTTCCAATCCTCACTCTTACTATTTCTCCCCTCTCCAGCTTCTCAAAACCATTTTTCTTGTCATTAGTCACCACAAATTCTTTTTCCTATTCATAAAATACACTTAGAATCTCTTCACCTTGATCAATGCCCATTGAGTGTAGATAGGGTGGTAGTTATGGAATTTTTACAATCATATTCACAGATCTTCACTATTCTGGTATTTCGAATCTCAAATCTTAGCATCCCCCTTTCTTATTCCATTTGTACCTTCCTCCAGCCCTTTCCTTCTTTCATTTTAAATTTGAACTTTTCCTTGTATTAACTTGGTTCACACTCCTCACTCTTAGTATTCCTCCTCCCTCTATTACCTCAAAATTACTTCCCGTTCCTCCAGACAGCTCTCCTAAATTTCTCTTTCTTTCTTTTTTTTTTTTCAGGAAATAATATTTATTCTTATTATGCACAGTGCTTTTTATTTTTTTTTGTATCTTTTTTCCTTTTTTTTTTAAATTTTATTGTTGTTGTATTACATCCATCCCCTTTTTGCTCCCCTCTGTCCCCCTCCCCACCCACCCATTCCCCCCAAAGTCAATCCCACCTATTGTCCATGTCCATGGTTCCTTTATACTAGGTTCTTGTCTAAGCTGCTCCCTTTCTTTGCCTCTGCCTCCCCCATTCCCCCAACCCCGTTCCCCCTGACCACTGAAGACCTATTCCTTGTATTCATATACTTGGTTCTGTTTTGCTTGTTGTTAGTTTTGCTCATTATTGTCCCATAATGGGTGAGATCATATGATATTTGTCCTTCACTGACTGGCTTATTTCACTAAGCATAATACTCTCCAGTTCCATCCATGTTGTTGCAAAGGGTACAAGTTCCTTCTTTCTTTCTGCTATA
>PVIW01009195.1:0-53909 GCA_004026585.1 Noctilio leporinus
GTACAAGTTCCTTCTTTCTTTCTGCCATATAGAATTCCATTGTGTAAATGTACCAAAGTTTTTTGATCCAATCATCCACCGATGGGCACTTAGGCTGTTTCCAGCACCTGGCTATTGTAAATAGTGCCGCTATGAACATAGGTGTGCATAGGTTCTTATGAATTGGTGTTTCAGGATTCTTTGGGTATAGTCCAAGTAGCGGAATTGCTGGATCAAAAGGCAGTTCCATTTTTATTTTTTTAAGGAAACCCCATACTGTTTTCCATAGTGGCTGCACCAGCCTGCATTCCCACCAACAGTGTATGAATACAAGTACTTCTTAATGACATCAGTGCTATTGACTTCAGCCCCATGATTCATCTGGGCAAAGTGACTGTCTATAATCATATATGTAGGAAGCTATGTAGATTAATGTGTATGTCTAATAATTAATGTCAGCCTCTGGCAGCAATCTTTACCAAATCTGCACATACATACAGACATACATCTATTCTTTGTTCCATCAAACCCACTTTGGAAAATTTATCATACGAATAAGCCTGCTCAGATACAAAGTGATCTAAGTTATTCATTACAGCATTGTTTCTAATGCCCAGAGATTGGAAACAATCCAAAAGCTCATTAATGGGAGTCTGGTCAAATTTAATGCGATACTATGAAATTGGAAAAAAGAATGGGGAAACTGTCTAGTACTGATATAGAAAGACATCCAAGATACTATATTATTAAGAAAAAAGAGCAAGTGTAGTATATACTGCAGGTTGTCTTTAATGTAAGGAAAAAAGCAGATAAAAAATCATATTCATACTGAAATATATTTGCATAAAGAAATTCTAGGAAACATAAACAATGAAGAAAAGGGGGAAGGTAGAGAAATGAGAGGATGGAGACTGGGCAGAATCCAGCAGAGGAAGGAGGGACATGTTCTTACTTTATTTATTCATTTTTAAAGATTTTATTTTATTATTTTTTAGAGAGAAGGGAAGGAAGAGAGGCAGAGAGGAAGAGAATCATCAATGTATGGTTGCCTTTCACCTGCCTCCAGCTATGGACCTGGCTGGAGACCTCTCTTGCAACCTGGTTATGTGCCCTGGCTGGGAATCGAACCAGTGACTTTTGGGTTCGCAGGCCAGCATCTTATCTACTGTGCTGCCAGCCAGGGCCATGTTCTTACTTTTAACATCTGGTGTTTGAACACTGTGAGTGTACTACTTGTTCAGAATTAATCTCTTCGTTTACCTGCCTGCCTTTCTCACTAAACCAAGGCCCAATGGAGAACAGGTTCCATGTTCTACTTATACTTGAACATTTGTCAGCATTTAGCACATCACCCAAGCATGAGAAACCATTTCTGGTAAATAAGAAAGGTATGCCTTCCATGCTGTGCTTTCCATTGGGAATGTCTAGAACACCAGTCTGCCTAGCCAATGACTGGATTCAAGATCTTCAATACAAAAACGATTTACCTCTCTGGAGGTGAATAGTTCCAAAGAAAAACATAATATTGACTCCTCAACTGTCAAAAACATTTTAACCCCCATTATCCCTCTTCATTATTTATTCATCTTTGTGACAATTAAAAGAACTGGGGAAAGATAACTGAATTTTTTAAAATATTTTTTTTTTCCATAGATAGAGGGAGAGAGAGAAGCAGAGAGGGAGGGAGAGAGGCAGAGAGGGAGAGAAACATCAATGTATGGTTGCCTTTCACCTGCCTCCAGCTACAGGCCTGGCTGAAGAACTGGCTTGCAACCTTGTTATGTGCCCGACTGGGAATCAAACCAGCAACCTTTGGGTTCACAGGCTGGTACCTCATCCACTGTGCTACCAGCCAGGGATGACAACTGAATTTTAGATCCTCAATATAATCTTTTATCTGGTGCTTAATCTTTTCTCAGAGTATTAGATTTCTGATAGGCTTGTGTTCTACATGGTGAGAAGCAAGTTCTAATCCATCAACTTCCCTACTCCTACCTGTTTTTCTTTCGTCCCTTCGAGGATCTCCCCTTCAAACATCGGCACTCAGAAACTGCTACAGTCTTCCTCCAAACACACACATAAGGGCATTTCTCACTCTGAAAAATGTTTAAAAGTTTATAATATGTAGAAATATAATATTAATATTCCTGTGGTCATCAGAAGACACAATGAAAGTGAATCTCCTAAAGGTGTGCACCCAAAGCCAGTTCTTTACTCTTGGGCATTAGCTGCAGACAGCTGTCTTCGGTCTTCTGCATCTGCATTCATGTGTAATACAAAGCCAGGCAAACAGTGCTGAAGAAATGTCTGTCAATTGAGTGATGGTTTGTCCCTGCAGAAATGCTCATTAAACACTGAACCATCTCAGTGCAAAGCTGAATCATTTTTTACACTTTTAAATCAAACGTTTCATTTTTAGTCATTTCTATTTTCTTTTAGAAGGATGCCTAGAAGGACAAGTAGTGTCCTGGTTTCCTTGGCATTAACCTGGGCCCACAAGAAACTTGGAAGAGCAGAGAGGCTTTGCTGATGCTCCAATAGAGAGAGGAGGTTCAGCACAACCTTCCTCAGCATCCACAAGAATGCCCCACCCTGCTACTTTCTCTGACTCCCAGCCCTGAAAACAGGAGCCAGAAAGGCCTGAAGTTGATCCACAGGGTATGTTCTTCCCCTGAATGCTTGACAAATCTTTTCCAGATGTTCAGAGATAGCTAGAGAGCTTTTGCTAACAGCCCCAGGTGTGTCTTTGGAAAGGCTTGACTGAAGCCAAATGTTGGTTTTGTGGTTGATGTTGAGAGCTGGATTGCAGTCTATGAAATCAAGACTTAACAACGAAGCTGTCAACAGATTGTTTTGGTGGTGCTCAGGGGCTTGTTGCCTGGATGGCAAGGGAGAGAGCCCCTGGTCTGTGTCACACATGCAGCAAGTTCGGATTACACAGGTGCAGATTTGCTGAATAAAAGTATGTAATCCTTTTTTTCAGTATTTGGAGGTTACCTCCATACTAAGTTCCCTTTTGGAAGAACTTCACTCTTGCCAATTTATGATAAAACATCCATATTTTTTTAGTCAAATAATTGTTTTCAATTTAGGTTCTTTGTATTCCCATGTGTCTGTCAATTGATTCTAAGTTCCATAAGCCATGAGACAGAAACCACTGGTCCTTGGCCATCACCTGCATTATGGACTAAATGTTCATGTTCCCCAAAATTTGTATATTGAAGCCCATAACCCCCAATGTGGAGATGGAGCCTTTGGTATATAAAAACTCCCCAAGCTCAATTGTAAATAAACACTGTAAAATGAGCAAAAGCTATATAAAGACATTTCACCAACAGGATATATGAATGGCAAGTAGAGATATGAAAAGACAGTCAACATTGTCTGTTATTAGAGGAATGCACATTAAAACCATAATGAAATATCACTGCACACCTATTAGAACCACTAAAATTACGAAAAAAATTAAAACAGTGACAATACCAAATGCTGGCAAAAAGGAAAAAAACTAGATCTCTCAGAGTTAAGGGTGGACATGTAAAATGATACAGCCACTTTGGAAAACAGTTTGGCAATTTAAAAAACAAAACAAAACTAAGGATACATTTACCATGCAATCCAGGAGTCCCTCTCCAGGCCATTGGTCCAACTTTTGTCCACACAAAATTCTGTGCATGAATACTCATAGCAGCTTTATTCATAAAAACCAAAAATTAGAAGCACCCCAACTATTTTTTAATGGGTAAATGATGAAACAAACGATGGTATATTCAACCTATGGAATATTACTTGGCAATAAACAGGAAGTGGTGATGACACATGCAGCAACTTGGATGGACTCCAGGACATTATGCTATGTGGAAAAAAGCCAATTCCCAAAGGTCACATACTGTATGATTGTTTGTATAACAATCTCAAAATAATAACATTATAAAAATAGAAATGAGACTAGTATTTTTCAGGATTTAGGGACAGGGCAAGAGGCTGAAGGAGTAGGGATTGGGTGTAACTATAAAAGGGTCGTAGATCAAGGGACATCTTTATGGTGATGAACAGTGCTATATCTTGGCTATGATGGTTGGTGGTTAGATGATTCCACACGTGTGATAAAGCTGTATGTGAACTTGGTGAAGTCTGAGTGAGTCTGTGGATTGTACCAATGATAGTTTTCCTGATTTTGATATCGTGCAATAGTTACAACAGATGTTGTAACCAGTGGGGAAATTTAGTGAAAGGTACATGAGACCTGGTGTATTATTGTTACAACTTTTTGTGAACCTATAATCAAAAATTTAAGTTAACAAATGAAGTTTATTATACCCTGCATCTTTGTGGAAAATGGAACTCTAGGTAGAGGAGGAAAGAGTGTTTTCCTGCTATTCCAGAAATTACCATCTACTCTGTGTGTGTGTGTGTGTGTGTGTGTGGTCACCTTCCTCCTTTATTTCTTAGTTACCACCTTTATTTTTTATCTGCCTAATCAAAAATAGGGAATAAAGTAAGTCATTTTATCTTGGCTTATTCTATCAATTAGGCATAACCAAACTCATAGAGTCAACGGCTGGCCAACAAAATCCTACTTATACTGGTTCATTTCTCAGCTTTGCCACTAATTACATAACTTAACTTTCTAATAAAATAGCTTTTTTAAAAAGCTACTTTTTAAATTTTTAAATTTTTAAAAAATATTGCCAGAGTTTTACCACCATTTAGAGGGAAATAACCAGTATATGCCCTCTTTCTATGATAAGTCTTGCTAAGACAACTTTATAAACACAAAAGAGACAGCTGCTCTGTTCCTCTTAATTCAACCCTATGTCAACATTATAGTAAAGGTTGTACATGCCATATCTTATTTTCTCTACAGATAATCTCCATCATACAGATAGAAATATTACTTTAGAATGATGAAGTAACTCCTCCAAGTTTTGAAATAGTCGAGCTTGGATTTAATAAATTTATATCTGAACTTCAAAACAACAACATAGCTTATATTTCTTCATAAGGCTGCTGTGCTTTTATTGAATATTTTATCTATGTTATTCTCTATTCTAAAATTTTAAGTCATAAAATATAGCAGGGAACATGTCACTGACTATGTAACTGAACTTTATAATAGAGTATCTTTTTTATTTTTACATTGCCATGGTTTTACCACCTTTCAAATACTAATAAGGTTCCCTAATATCAAGATAACTTTAAGATCACAACAGGGAAATATTCTTTTCTATATTTGTATTATGCACACATGATATATTTTCAGTGGCAGATGTCCCAAGAGAACATTGGTATTACTCATCTATGGCTGCTGTAACAAATGACCACAAATTTAGTGGCTAATAACAATACACCTACATTCTCTTACAACTCTGAAGGTCTGAAGGCTAAGGATGGGTTGGCAGGGCTGTATTGCTTGTGGGGGATCTAGAGGTGAATTGTTTTCTTGCCTTTTCCAGTTCGTAGAGACCACCTATATTGGCTCATGAACCCACATCTTCCAACCTGTGTTTCTACAGTCACATACCCTTTCTGATTCTGACCCTCTGGTTACCCTCTTTCTTTTACAGAGATCCTCTTGATTACACTGGACCCACCCAAATAATGCAGGATAATTTTATCATCTGAGAGTACTTAATTGTTTGCCTGTGCAGTGACATACCCACAGATTGTGGGGATTAGGACATAGAAACCTTTGGGGTTGTTTTTCAGCCAAGCATACCCTCTAAATAGCCACTTGGTGTCCTATCCTAGAGCCTGCACTTTGAACATCTGAGGAGAAAAAGAGACTTCTACAGGGACTCTTTCAAAGATCAAGGACAAAATGATGTGTCATGCCACCTTGCAAAGTGAATGCTATTCTTACTCCCCATGCAGGTTTTGAAAAGATATGTCCCAAGCCAGTTTTGTGCCCCTTCACTATTACCCTCCTCAAGGGCTGATGATGGAAGGACTGAGGTAAGGAACCTTTTGGAGAAAGTTGTCTGGTGTCTCCCCTCTCCAAGAGGCTAGCTGAAGCCATCTGTGAGGGGGAAAGGCAAACTGAGTGAACTGAACATTGCCTGGCATTCATGTATGTACATTCTGGGAATAGAGGAGCATCCTATGGAAGGGCTTGCAATGGGGTCACTTGATTTCCATACATGAGGACTGCAAGGAGATACTCAACATGATCCCAGAAAAGGGGATTAGATAGCAGGAAGCCAATGGCTGAGGGAGGTGCTCAGAGCAGCTGCAGAACAGACATGACAGCTACCAGGGGATTTGCAGTTGGAGATTCCTCCACTGGAGAAAGTGCCCTGACAGTAATCAGCCCCACTCATAGGGCACCTGTCTCAAGGTTCTCCAGAAAAACAGGATTCATATATACATATATATGATTTATTGTAAGGAATTAACTCACATGGTTGAGGAGGCTTGTTTGGTGAGTACAAAATCCTGGTGAGACTCAGGAGAATTTCAGTTTGAATCCAGAATTCTCTCATACTGGCAGGGAGGGTGAGTCTTTTGTTCTAATCAGGCTTTCAACTGATTGGACAGAGCCCACCACTTTAGGGAGAGCAATCTGCTTTTCTCAAAGTCCACCAATTGACATGTTCATCTCATCCAAAACAGCCTCACAGAATGTTTTCCCAAACATCTAAGCACCATGCTCCAGCCAAGCCAACACATAAAACTAACCATCACAGAGCCTCCATTGGGTTATAGCTGTGCCTTTCCTGGCCCTCACCTCTTCTCTCTTTCCCTGTGTACCCTAGAGGACATACCAAGCAAAATTAGGAAAACCAAGAGTAAGGTAGGGGAATGGGAAAAAAGATCTGTTCACTCCATGGAGGGCTAATGCAAGACAAAGCACATGGGCTGAACACTGTGGGAGCACCCAATGCTTACCTCTGAATTCTATTCAACTTCCCTAATTAAAAATAATTCTTAATTTTTTTTCCTATACTCCAATAGCACCAATATGGAGAACTGACACTTAGAATACCTTAGAATTATAAATTTGCAACAAGTACAAATATGCCAAAAGAAAATAATAATAAAGCGTGTGACCATCTTTTGAGAAAAGTGGTCCTCATAGGCACTCACACTAGTTGTTTTTCTTTTATTAATATTTTGAAATGTTTCATGATAAGAATAGTTAAGAAATAAAACAGTGATTCCACCAGGATGTGTTCATCTGTATGTGACAGAATACCCAATGGACAGTGACCAACTCCATATGGTATTTATTTTTTGCTTAACAAGAATTCCAACCATGTAGAGTAACTTTTCAAGGTAATAGTTAATAAGTTGCTGGAACTGAGGTACAGGCTCAGAGTCCCATAGACTCTGCTCTTAATCACTCCCCTAGGTGACTGCATATGCCTTAGACAGTCTGACAACATGCTTCCCATAGAGAAAAGTATTCAGGAATATTGGCCACTTAATGAGTTGATTAGTCAACTACAAATAAATATCCATATCTCTTGTTTTTTTAAAAGATTTTATTGATTATTTTCAGAAAGAAGGGCAGGGAGGGAGGAAGAAAGGGAGAGAAACATCAATGTATGGTTGTCTTTCACCTGCCTCCAGCTATGGACCTGGCTGGAGACCTGGCTTGCAACCTGGTTATGTGTCCTGGTTGGGAATCGAGCCAGTGACATTTGGGTTTGCAGGTTGGTACCTTATTCACTCTGCCACCAGCCAGGGCCTGTTATTTTTTAAAGTATAGTTTTTCAATAATACTTATAAGCAAATCACTGTTGTGTATTCATTATATTATATGTCAGAATCAATAGTTTTAATATGTGATCATTTAAATGTGCTTTTAGAGAGGAAAACCACATAATTGGTTCTAATATTAAGTTACACTTATTTAATGCACTCTAACAAAGCTTCTTATTATAGAAGTTCATACGTCCCAAAAGTGTGATCAATACTTTCAAGTTCTTCATCTCCTGCTTTGCAGGATCCTTTAAGTCAATTCAAAATAGGTGAGCGCCTTTCGCCATCTAGTGGGGACATAATTTGAAAAATATCTCAAGTGAATTTCATATCGATACCATCCATATGCCACTTTGGAGAGGCTTATACAAAATAAAAACAGAAACATGGAATAAAAGTGGGCTCTTTCTCCCAATAACTCGTGGCTCAAAAATCATTCTTCCAGTCTCTCCTTGATTGTTGCTGCTTTTCTCCTGATCTACACAGCAGCTTCCTACTGAAAACACTTTCTTCACACTATGTCAAAGGGGTCCTGGCTAAGTCAGTATTGCTGTTCAAGTACCTATGGGAGAGCAGCAGCGGGGTCTAATGGAAAAGTGCATGTTTGTCATGGCACTGACCCTTGCCAGCTACTCCTGTTTGCTGTTTAGTTTCAAGTTATGTAGTGTGCTCTTCTGCGCTTGGTGGGAAGTGCAAGGGCCTCCTCATTAGTTCCAAAAATTCCGGATTTAACTCTTTGTAACATCCACTTTTCTTCCTGCTAAATTCGCAATCTCTGTTCCAGCTTTCCTCCAGTGGTAGAAATTATTCTATACCAAAAATCCAAATTCCCTATCCTTTCCAACCTAGGAAAAGATTGCAATTCCCTGCCCACCTGGAAATTAAGCATAGCTGTGTGCTTTGCTCTGGACATTGACCTATGATTGGAAATAACACATTACCTCCAGATAGAAGCAGGCTGATACTACACAAGAAACCTTATCAAAATAAAACTTCAGTTAAAAAATACTAAAAATTATTTTAGTATTTCAATAGTTAAGGATTTAATAGATTCCAAATTTTGTTTTGGGTTAAAGTGCTAAAAATATTAGTTTAGGAGGCATTTTTAAAATCCTCACCCAAGGACATGCTTATTGATTTTAGACAGAAGGGATAGGAGCAGGGGAAAGAGGGAGAGAACATCAGTACCAAGGAGAAACATCAATAGGTTGCCTCTTGTATGTACCCCAACCATGGATGGAACCCGAAATCTAGGCATGTGCCCTGACCTGGAATTGAATCAGCAGCCTTTCGGTATGTGGGATGATGCTCCAACCGCTGAGCCCACCAGCCAGGGCACAGGCAATTTTTTTTTTTTTTAACATGATAGGAGGTATGTGTATGTGTAAGAAAGACTACAGACTACAAGGTCTGTTCCAAAAGTATTGGCTGCACAAAATGTTTTAATTATATTGACATTGGGTTGATACTTTTAGGACAGACCTTGTATTTAGAAAGGTCATTTCTCTCCTTAAAAGAGAAACCAAAAGTTTAGTTTTGTAGAGGATGCAATTCCTTATGTAGAAAAATCTAATTAAAAATTACTAGATGTTAGCACGTTTATTTAGTCAAACATAAAGATATAAGGTGAAGTGCAAAGTCAGTTCTATTTCTCTTAACTAGAAAATATAACATAAAAGAAGCACCTTATTTTTTCCATTCCTCATGCAGCTCTGAGCATGGACCTCTGAGTAAGGGCAACAGGTAGTGTGTCCCAGAATCAGGCAAATTTTTGCTGTTTTAAACCCCACACTTTTTAATTTTGTATTTTTGGCTTATAGTACATCTATCCAATTTCTAACATTAATCTTTTGAAACTGCTTTCCATCTGGCCCCAAATTACATTAACCTACACCTGTGTCTAAGAGAGAAGAAAAAAGATGTGACAGAATAGTAGAATATCATCTTGAGAAATTAAAAGCCTTTAAAAACCTAAAGCAAGATGTCTTAACCTCACTATGAAAAGGAAGCATGAGAGTTCAAATATGTATAGAAAACAAACCTTCTCTATATTATGTCTCATCTGAACTAATAAATGACAGTAAAGTGTCAGATATAGCTATTTGTAAATTAGTTCACCTTTGACTTTGAACTTTTAAAACTATACTTTCACAATTATTGAACTAGACCTAAATTTTATAAATGTCTGATGGCTATTGTCACATCGTTAGTTAAGCCACAATGACATACTCAGAGTCATGGATCTCAACTTATTTATATTCCTTAGAATTCTTCCTGAGTACTAAATGAGTATTGCTTTGCTTAAACATTATGAAAAAATAGTAAAATTATTTTTCTTAGGTTTCTTACTGATTTTCTAACATACGAAAGTGATGTACTCACCTTCTCCCACAACTACATCACAATTACAAGTAAACTCTAGGAAAACCATAATTCAGAACCACCTAAAATCAAGCTGAGTGGAAGTCCTACAACTATGAAATTAAAGAAGAAAGCACATCAAAACTGGTAACAACAGCCTGGTCCCATACCCATGTTTGGTGGATTAAAATTGGGAGTGATATCATGGCTACAAAGGTCCCCCCAAGTGGCAAGGAATCCCAACCCCACACCACGTCCCCGGGCCCAGGGTTCCAGTGCCAGGACAAGAAGTCCCCATAACTTACAGCTGTAGAAACCAGTGGGCTTTCAGGCTGAGGAAAAGGGAGATTTCTAGAGTCCCAGGCAGTTTCTCTTAAAGGGCCCACCTATAGACTTACTTGGACTCACTCCCTCTGAGCTCCAACACTGGGACAGCAGCTTGAAAGTCAGCAGATAAACAGGGAGCAACTGAACTGTGCGGCATCTGGTTGAGGTCTGGAGGGGCAATTTTCTCCCAGATGGAAGCGCTGGCTGACATGATCGTTGGTCGGGTGAATCCTTCCCCCAAAGAGCAGGCAGTCTCCATCAACCTGGCTCACACTGTCTGCCCCACCCTGATAATTCCCCGAGGCCCTCCTTACCCGGCTTTCAGACCCATTCAAGCTGTTGCCAGTGGCTTTCATACCTATGGCTCCTGCTTCAAATTCTCCTCACTTCTATCAAACAAGCCTCACCTGGCCTCAGCTAGCCCCTTACCGCTAATTAAGTGGCCCCAGGCCAGCACTAGCAGCAGCCAGCCTTGGTTCACAGCTTGACCTCTCCTGGGCACCTCCAAGCCCAGCACAGGCAGCAGCCACTGCAGATCGCTTGGTAGCTTATGCCGGGTGGCCCTGGGCAGAACATGGGTGGTGTCTGACCATGGCCTTCACCTCCCAGGAGACCCAAGAACCAGCACGTCCAGTAGATATGTTCAGACCACATCAAAACACCACCACCCAACCAGCTCCACAAGGGACACATGGAAAGAGTGAACTCAGCAGGCACCAGAGCCCTATTGAAGTAAGTCCCACTCTGTGGGGTGGGCCCCTGCACAGCAGATCCTCCAGAGTGGTCAGAGGTCATAGTCAGTGGTCACAGCTGCTCCCTGCAGCTGATTGGCCTGGGTATGTTCCTCCCATTGATGTGCCAAAGCAATTAAGTCTCATGATATGAGGGCGTGAGCAGCCCACACAGAGAGGCGCACCTCGAGTACCCAGCTTGAGTGATAAAGGAGGCTATGCCACTGGACACTATAGGACACCTGCTATATTAGGCCACTCTGCCAAACCTGGGAGATATAGCAGCTCAACTTAATACATAGAAGCAAACACAGAGAGGCTGCCAAAATGCAGAGACAAGGAAACAGGGCCAAAATGAAAGAACAGGCAAGCTACTAGATACAGAATTCAAAACACTGGTTATAAGGATGCTGAATGAACTTAGTGAGAACCTCAATAGCATGAAAAAGAACCAGTCAGAAATTAAGGATACATATTATGTTTAGTGAAATATGCCAGGAGGCAAAAGATAAATATCATATGATCTCACCTAATACAGGAAACTAATGAATAAAACAAACAAATGAGCAAAATAGAACCAGAGACATGGAAATAGGAACAGGCTAACAGTAATCAGAGGGGAAGTGCAGAGAGAGAGGAAGAGGGACAGAAGGGGAAGAGTTTAATCAAGGAGCTAGTATAAATGACCCATGGACATGGACAACAAGATGGGGATTGACTGTGGGAGAGGGGATAGGGTGGATGAGGCAGGGGAAAGCATTCGGGGGTAAGGGAGACAAATGTAATCCAACAACAATAAATCAATAAAAATAAATTAAGGATACAGTAATTTAAATAAAGAATAATTTACAAGGGATCAACAATAGACCGGGTGAAGATAAGAATCAAATGAGTGATTTGAAATATATGGAAACAAAAAACACCCAATCAGAATAGCAAAAAGAAAATAGAATCTACCCTGGATGGTGGCTCAGTGGAAAGGTGCCAGCCTGCAAATCCAAAGGTCGCTGGTTTGATTCCCAGCCAGGGCACATAGCCAGGTTACAAGCCAGGTCTCCAGCCAGGTCCATAGCTGGAGGCAAGTGAAAGGCAACCATATACTGATGTTTCTCTCTCTCTCTCTCTCTTTCTGCCTCTCTCCTGTCCTCTCTCTCTCTCTGGAAATAATAAAATCTTTTTTTAGAAAGAAAGAAAGAATCCAAAAATATGAGGATAGTGTAAGGAGCCTTTGGGACAACTTCAAGCATGCCAACATTCACATCATGGGGTCGCCAGAAGGAGAAGACAGAGAGTAAGAAATTGTAAACCAAAAAAAAAAAAAAAAAACCACACTTTCCAAACTTGGTAGAGGAAATCGATATAAGAGTCCAGGGAGCACAGAGAGTCCCAAAAGCCTGCACCAAGATACATCATAATTAAAATGCTAAAGATTAAAGACAAAGAGAGAACCTTAAAAGCAGCAAGTAAAAAGCAGTTAGTTACCTACAAGTGAGCTCCCATAAAACTGTTAACTGATTTTAAAAAAGAAAGCAAACAAACAAACAAAAAAAACCTTTGCAAGTCAGAAGAGATTGGCAAGAGATATTCAAACTGATGAAAAGCAAGGACCTACAGCAGAGATTACTCTATGCAGAAAAGCTATCATTTAGAATGGAAGGACATATAAAGAGCTTCCCAGACAAGACAAAGCTAAAAGAGTTCATCACCACCAAACCAGTATAAAATGTTAAAGGGTCTTTTTTAAAGAAGAAGATAAAAATATAAACAATAATATGGCAATAAATATGTATCTATCAACAATTGAATCTTAAAAAACAAAATAAATGAACAAGCAGAACAGAAACAGAATCATAGATACGAAGAGTGTTTTAATGGTTGCCAGGTGGGAGGGGTGTTGGGGGTGGTGGTAAAGGTGAAGGAATTAAGTACAAATTGGTTGATACTGAATAGTCAGGGGATGTAAAATACATCATAGGGAATATAGTCAATAATAGACTAATAATTATATATGGTGTCAGAAGGGTGGGGTGATCACTTATTATGTAATGTTTAAGCACTGTGGTGTACACCTGAAACTAATAAAATAATGTATGTCAACTATAATTGAAATTTTTTAAAATTAATTTAGAAAAGAAAGAAAATATTCTCACAGCATTTGTGGTAGTGATTGCCATTTTATAAATGAGGAGAGTTGAAGTAACAGTAGGTGCTTTCAATTCCCCAGGATATAGCTGCCCAGGCCTGAGGCTGGGTGGGAGAGCCCCAGGTTCAGGGCCCAGTGACCTGAACACACACCCACACTGATAGGGACCCATTGAGCTTTGGAACATCGAGAGATCAAACATGGCATTTTGTCCAAGACCTTGGAATTTGGAGATAGGCTATCAGCATGGACTGACCTAGGCTGCCCTCAGTTTGGTTGTTCTGAGGTCATTCTGAATATCAGATTACTATCAAGAGGTGAAGGGGCCATAATTTGGGAATGATAATTGTTTTTTAAAAATGTGCCATAAGGTCTCAATTGCTCAGAGGCATTTTCTCAGCAGAAAATGCAAAACTGTGACAGGATTTTTCCATGAAGGTTGGCCTAGCTCACCTGGTCCATCGTAGGCAAGAGGGAAGGGTTGGATTAAAGTTAGTTTCCTCATACCACTGCTAATTGTTTCACTACCATTCATTTAGGGCTGAATTCATTCCCCATTATTTTGTTGCTTTAAATTTATAATATATTTTATATAAAATTTTCTGGACTCACAATTTTATTGCATTGATTAGTGTCTATATTTAAGCCTCAAATCATATTTTAAAATCTGTGATTTGTAACATATTTTAGAATCTAAAAAACTAGGCATAATTCTTATTGTTTAAAAAGCATAGCTTCTTGGCTTTTATTGTCTTTTTATCCACTAGGGTTTTCATGTTCTTACACTCTTCTAGGGAGATATTAACATTAATGTTTTATAAAATGTATATATTAATTTAGCTAATGAATCACTTATTAGCTAATTCAGCTATTAGTATGAAGAATTAGTATTTTTAACAGTAGAATGCTCCATTTATTCATGTCTTCTTTTATTTTACCAGAGTTTAAGATATTTCTCCTTATAAATCCCTAACTTAATTTCCTATGTGCTTTTAATACAATTAGTTAAAGAGGTACTTCTTTCATGCTATTTCTGTATAATCACGAAGAGAAATGTAACTGATTTTGCAAGTTCACTTTGTCTCTTGATGTTTGGCTAAATATAGTTTGGCAAAACAAATGTATTACACCTACTAATTTTTTATTAGGTTCACTAGATTTTCTAAATAAGAAATTACATCCTCTACAAAACTAATCTTTTGATTTATCTCCTTAAGAAAGAAGTGATTTTCCTGAATAGTCTTTCACCCACACACACCCATACACACCTCCTGTCATGTTAAAAAAAATCCCCCTAAAACTAATATTTTTAGCCCTTTAATCTGAAACAAATTTTATAATTTATTGAATGGCTTCTCAATAGCTATTGAGATAGTGAAATAATTTTTAGTATTTTTTTACTGAGGTTTTATTTTGATAAATTTTCCTGTGTAATATCAGCTTCAGTTTCTTAGGCTAATCCATTCTCAGTTATGGTGAATTATTCTTTCATGATATCAAAATGTTATTCAGGAGCATACTTATTTTTTTTAATCTTTCAAGTCAGTAACATTTTAATAGAATGAATGGAGTCCATTATAGCAACAGCTCTTTATTACATGGATTCAGATACACAGCAGACCAATCATGTTCCCTTACATTTAACAATCACATTCAATAAGAGCCTCTTAGTGCATTCTTCAGCATTCTAATTCTAAAGGGCTTTTCGAATTCCCTTTTCAAAGCCTTGCACAAAGAAGTTAAGCACCAGTAAGAAAAACTGTTAGCAGTTTTAGTTCATCATCTTCATCATCAATACACATGCAGTTTTTTTCCTTCTATGTACATGACATTGTCAAATGGGTACTACACTCAACCTAGGATACATAAATACAATATACCAATACAAAGTTGAAGCCATTAAAAAGAGTTTAATAACAATTGGGAGACAGTTAAATCTGTAGTGTTAATGGAATCTATGAAAGAGATTTAGAAACAACACAAACTCAAATATTAAATGTTTTACTTGGGAAGTGGTGAAAGAGGACATTTATATGTACTGCTGAAGGGTTTACTTTCTTCCGGCTATCATCTTTAAATACTGTAGAGCATTATGAGCAGCATCACTGTGTACATTTCACAGGAGACCCCAGAGCCATGACAGACTGTGATGGCCCTGGTGGACAGTTCAGGGAGACACTGATACAGCCAGTTGTCACTCAGTTCTTCTATACCCAAATATGTTACATTAAAACCCTGTTCCCTGGCGATTTCATTAAACAGTTGGATGTAATCTGTATTTGGAATAGTGAGGAGGTTTCTTTGCAGTTGGTCGATCTTTTCAACAGGAGAGTTCCTCAAAGAAGCCAAGTACATTCTACAGAATGTCCTATTACATTTGTTAAAGAAATGTGGTTCTCTGGAGAAATATTACTGAATTTGGCAAGAAATTTCTCATCAGCGTTTCTCTTGCCTTCTTTTTCTTTTCTTTTCTTTTTTTTGTTTTTTTTTACGCCCCCCTTCCCAGTTTCCATAAACCACTCCAGCCTGCACCTTGTGATACATTCTATGAGCAGGGCCCCTCCAGGGCAAGGGTATATTCAAGAAGTTTCCAGCCCTGATGAACAGACAATTCCTATAATGAACTCATTGGATTAAGCTGGTTCCTTGGTTGCTTAGGAGGGTCAAGCATTAAGGGATCAGAAGCTGCAAAGCAAATACTTCCACTGGCCTTCCAAATGCTTGTGGCAGCCTTTGCAGCTCTTTGTGTCGCCAGTGTCTTATTTGTACCTTCCTTCACCTGTGCAGGTTATGCACCAACGGTTACAGTGAAGGCGAAAGTGGGCGTGTGTATTTGCATATCAGATCTTTAACATTCAGAAACTGGGATGTTCTTGGTCTTCGTGCCCTTTTGGTCAATACCTGAATGGGTGTTTTCCCTGGTTTAGCTATAATCACCTTCTCCAAACTGAAGGCTCCTTTGTCCTCACACTCCCACGGCCAGGCCGCTGCGCGACACGGACTCCGGGGCCTAGTGAGAACTCCAGGAGAAGAGTGGCGGGGCTTCCCTGCCTTGCCCCGCGCGGGGCCATCCTGAGAGAAGCGCTCTTCTGCTTGCCAACTCGCCACCTCCCTTTCCCCTGCCCCTACCCCTTCTGTTCCCCTCCTGCATCCTTCTTGCCACATTTTTATTATTTTTAATAAATATATTGGTGTTTGTCGTACTTTTCAAATTTGGAAGGTAAAACCAATACCTTCCTCATTAAATTAGTTAAAAACCACATTATCACTTTCTGTATGTTGTACATGAAGTTAAAACAATGGTAAGGCTAAACAATTTCTTTTAATCTTTTTAAAAATTGATTATGTTACAGTTGTCCCAATTTCTTTTCCCTTTGCTCCCCTCTGCCCTGGACCCCTCTTCCCTCCAGCAATCCCACCATCTTAGTTTCAAAATCCTTTTTGGGTAATTTTTTAAATTTCTTTTTCTGATTTTGGTCTGTTTACCTCTACATTATGTGCCATTTAAAATATTTTACATTTCACCCTAGCTGGTGGCTCAGTGAATAAGGCAACAGCCTACAAACCCAAAGGTCGCTGGTTTGATTCCCAGCCAGGGCGCATAACCAGGTCTCCAGCCAGGTTTCCAGCCAGGTTTCCAGCCAGGTCTCCAGACAGGTCTGTAGCTGGAGGCAGGTGAAAGGCAACCATACATTGATGTTTATCTCCCCTTCTTCCTCCCTCCCTGCCCTTTCTTCTGGAAGTAATTAATAAAATCTTTTTTAAAATAAAAGAAAATAAAAATTAAAAAATTAAATGAAATATTTTACATTTCATGTAACATTTCTTAAAGCTTTGACATATGAGTCTATATCTCTATTTATCAGTAATATCTATATTTATTATGCAAATATGTTTTCCTGACAGGATCGCTCAGTTCTATTCCAGGTCAGAGCACATACATAGATTTCAGGTTCGATCCCCATTTGGGACACAAATGGGAAGCAACCAATCAAATTTTCTCACTCACATTGCTGCTCCTCTCTCTCATTTCCTCTCCTTTTAAAATCAATAAATAGCCCTGGTTGGTAGCACAGTGAATAAGGCACCGGGCCTGCAAACCCAAAAGTCAATGGTTCTATTCCCCAGCCAGGGCACATAACCAGGTTGCAAGCCAGGTCTTCAGCCAGTCCATTACTAGAGGCAGATGAATAGTGACCACACAGTGATGTTTTTCTCCCTCTCTACCTCTCGCCATTCCTCTCACTGTGGAAATAATAAATTAAAATCTTAAAATAAAATAAAATAAAATAAATGAACATATCTTTGGGTAAGAACAGATATAGATATAGATTAGATATAGATATATAAATATTCATGTTTATAAGGCTTCTTTCCAGCTGGTGTTCTGTTGGTTATTTCAGATGATTTTTTCCCAATTAAGTTGTAAGTCCAGATTTGTCGTGGAAGGAGATTGGTGTAGCTCCACTTACTTCTCCACCATCTTGGATCCCTCTAAAATGTTACATATATTCATGTTAATCATTATATATTTCATTTTTTAAAAGTATTATTATATTCTATAGTATTGGAAAGATCTATCACTTTCTTCTCATTTAAAGTTTTATTTTATTATCATCTCCTTTCCCTAAATAGTTGATTTCTAATCTTAGATTTATTGATCTGTTCTGACTTTTTTTATTGTTATGACATACTTTAACCTGATACCAACTTTGTAATCCCTGTTCTTAAGTATTTGAAATACTTTGAATAGAATAGATATTATGCAATCTCAACTTTACTTTCATGGTGATAAAGTGTAATTCTTAGAGATAGAATATTTTTGACCTTTTTAAAAAATCAGTAACCCTTCATAACCTTACAGATTATTTTTATTTTATGCTTCAAATTATCTGTTGCTTGTGCTTGAATATAATTAACAATATTGGCATTTTAAAAATACCATCTTACATATTTTAATCCATAAGGTTCTCATATTTAACTTTGTTTTTTACTTTCTCTTTTCAGCTAGAATTGTTTTTTGAATTAAACTTTAATCCATTTCCCTTTAAACCAAATCAGAAAGCTAGTTATCTTGTGTTCTGTGTAATCCTCATAGTGACTCTCTGAGGTGCAAGGCAACCTGCTGACTCTAGTTAGACAAGGATCTGGTGAAAACAGCCCTATACCTTCATGTGTTAGAGGCCATGCCTGACTTCCTCTTCCCATGTGGGGCCAAGTTTCCTTAGAGAGTAGAGGTTCCCAGCAGCAAGTCTAAGACTAGGAGCTAGAGAGAGCAAGCAGATTTCTGGAGTAGCAGAGGCTCAAGAAAACGGTTCATTGCCCTGGCTGGTTGGAACATCGTCCTGTACACCACAAGATTGTGGGTTCAATTCTGATCAGGGCACATACCTAGGTTTTGGGTTCCATTAACCATTGGGGTATGTTTGAAAGGTGGTTGATCAATGTTTCTTTCTCATATCTCTCTCTCTCTTTCTCTCTCTCCCTCTCTCCCAAAGCAATGAAAAATTGTCCTCAGGTGAGGATAAAAAAAAGAGGGGTCTGTCAAGTAGGCTTATCACTCAGGTTGGAGAAAACAGGCAAATTCCAGCCTAAATTCACACCTGGGACATCGGATCCCAGTGATGAATGGTAGGTTGCCTCCCCTTGGGCATAGTCAAAAAGAGCAAAGGCTTTGGGGTCAGGCTGACCTTGGATCTCAACTCCACTTACCAACTGTGATATGTGGAATGAATCATTTAACCTTATTTTCCTGAAATGTAAATGAGGATAAATACAGTATATTCCTCGCATAGCTCTTTTATAGGTTGAGAAAGAGAGAGAGAGAAAGAGATAGAGAGAGAGAAAGAGAGAGAGAGTTAATGATCATAAAAGTAAAAGTACCTAGCACCAGGAAAGGCTTCCCCTTTTTGGCTTTATTATTATATCCAGACTCTGAATGAGAAGAAGTAATTCACTCTGCTTCCATGCTAGGCTTCCCCTGATTCTGGGTTGGGGGAGAATTGGTTTGCCACCAACCTGAACAAAGGCTGATCAGGGCAGCAGGAACAAACAATGTTCTCACAACCACACTTTCATGAAGCATCCTCACTGAAGAGTATGCCTGTGTGTCTGGCATAGCTGCTGGCCCAGTTCTTCACTTGTAAGATACTCAGTTACCAAAGAGAGGGAGTACACTGACAAGGAAGGCTTTGCTCAGAAAAGCATTCAGTTTCATCTCCTGCTTTTTGCTAAATCTTTCCTGTTTTCATTTAAATGAAAGGATTTTGCTTCCAAAAACTTCCCCTAGCTTTTTTCTCTCTGACTCTATCATTCGGTATAGTTCCTCACTTGGACCCTCAAAAAGGAAGGCACTTATCTTTAGATCGCTCTGATTTTAAGAAATCAGCAAAGGAGGAAAAAAAGTAGCAGCAGAAGTAGCATGTCCACCCCATCCTGACTTTTTCTCACAGCCCAGTGGCTGCCTCCAGCTTTACTGTTTGAATAACCTCTGGGTGTCCAATCCACCCCCACAGCTCAAGTTTGACCTCCAGAACAAATATTTGTCCCACTTTTGAACAAAGTTTGAGAGCTTTCTTCCTCTTTTTAAAAACTAACCTATTCCTCTGTTGTTCCTATGAGGAGTGGAATACTCCCCAGCCCCTGCACTGGAGACCTTGCAAAATGAAATGTTTCACAGGCTTTCTCATCTGGTTCTTTTTCTCTGAAGCACAAGGCTTCGAAATCCCCACCAATGAACTTCCAGAAGTAAGTATTATCAGAAACCCCCTTGCTATTGACCTATACAGACGCTCAGGAACTAACTTGTTGCTGCTATTGCTACCAAGGACTGTATTCTGGGTGGGAAGGGAATGTCTGATAAACTCATCTGAGTAGAAGTGTTCACTGTTATAACTGGACTGTGTATTAACCTTTGAAAGCATTAAGGGCTTCGCACGAGATGAAGTAGAGATCAATATACTGACCCCATCATGAAGCATTTATAGAGTACTTCTTATCTAAAAAATGAAAGTAATAAATGATCTAACTCAAAGGACATTTGAGAATTAAATGATATATGTAAATTACCTACCCAAGGCAAACACTTGGAAGCACCTAATAATTATTAGCTATGATGATGATGATGATGATGATGATGACAGTGATGATGATGATGACAATATATCATACCATTGTTATACTAAAAGCATAAGAAAAGTCATTATCAAAGACTAGTGTCTTTAACCTAAGTAGACAATGATTTTTGTAATATAGGCATGTTACATTTTCCTATTAAAGGAGAAGATGGCAAGTGGGCTGGGAGAGTGCAGGAATCATTCCCAGAGCTCAAGGTCTCCACATTGGTCCTTTGGTCATCCCCACATGAGGAAATTCTTGGACTGAGTCATTTTGAAACTCATACATATAAGAGCTATCTTGATGCCAGATAAGTAATGTGCATTATGGGAATATCCTAGTAGATGGAGCAGTTTATAATACTTGCAATGTGGATTACCTACAAAAAAGTTATATATGCAGGGATAACATAATTGCAGGGATAAAACTCATTCTGTCTGCTTAGAAACTACCAATTATCCAACACTTTAAGAAGCCACCAGTGTATTAGAAACTACCAGAACTGAAACCAAGACATCCAAATTCATTTACACTGTTTCACATACTCCTTACTGCTATTCCTTGTATACAGATGTTACTAATCCAATGGATAAGGGTTGACATTTATCTAGGCAGACATGTTTGATGTTCCCAAGATCTACCCAATACTTCCCCAGGTGCCCACCTAATCACTGGGTTATTTTTACCACTACCTTATATCCCATGAAAAATGAATTCCTTCAACTTAATAACTAGCAAATATGAACATATGAAGGGAATCATTGTGTAAGAATGTGAGATTGCCCAGAGGTATAGGAAATAAGATAAAATGATATAATGAATACCTGTCACCAGCTATCTCTTTTGCTTTTTATTAATAGAAGTAAACATCCTGAATTTTTTTAAGTTTGCAGAATATGGAGATCTTGCAGAACTGGCCCCAGGCAAATTTCAGTTTGTGCCGGAGAACCGGAGGTATCAGGTACAGTAAGACGTTAGTTCCACAAGGGAAAAATAAGTGAAAGCGACCATGATTGAAGAAATAGCAGAAGAATTAAGATGCTTTTTGCTAGATTTTCTCAAGAATTTATATATAGCAGAGAAGAGCCCAGTAGTTTTACACCTAACTGAAAGTATTGTCAAGGTGAAATCAAGTGAGATCTCCATAGAGCTATCCATGAGCCCCTATACCGTAAGGGTCATCTTAGTCCTTAAAGGATATAGAGTTATGTATTTTCTTCAAATCTGAAGATTATGGGGTGATTTTACTGCTTGAAAATGAAGAATTTCCTCTTGGGAGGGTTTTTCCACTGCAGCCTCATATTCTTTTTCTTCTGGTCACTGCTCTCTTACAGTGTAGCTCAGAGAGCATGGGAGTGACTGAGAGAACTGGCCACACTGAGGGCTGTACTTGGAGGCCACCGTCAGCAACATAATCAAAATCCTCTCACTTGTGGGAGTGTGTTCTCCAGGAAGCCAGGAAGAGTTTGGCTTCTCCCTCATAGAACCTACATACTAAGAAAGGAGGTATTTGTACCTAAGCAACCCTAAGCTGACTGATGGCTTATTTTGTATGGGTATGAATTTCTGACTTTTCAGGTTTTTTGTAAGCCAAAAATATTAAAACCAAATAGGAAAACCCTTATGTTAGGGTCTTCATCTACTTTAAGAGAAAAAACGTAATCACTGAGAATTGCATTAAAAAATCTAAAAGGAGGCAACTATTGACCTCATTATGGCATGTTATACCCCTTAAAACTGCAGTTCCCCCCAAATCAGGCAAGCAAACCTACACCCAACTTATTACTTTAAAATCCATCAGCCATTAAATGTTCACCTGTCACTCTAAATCCATTCAGCTTTACATGCCCACAGGATAATCTTTCCCATGGGTAATTCCCTAGCAGAACTTATATAGAGTACAGAATTTCCCACGTGTGAGTCGCCAGGCCCTGTTCCACCAAGGAGGAAACTCACAAAGATCCCTGCTCTTGTGTAGCTTAATTTAACAGAGGAGACAGACATATATTCCCACTGTCTTGCATCAAAGAAGAGCTATGCCGCTATGAAATGCTTAGTAAAGAAAGCTTACCTAGTCTGGGTATGATGGGGGTTCAGAGAGAACTTATCTGAGAAAATTCAGCCTGAGCTGGGATCTGAAGCATGAGTAGGAGTTAGTAATACTGAGGTAAGGAACAGAGGTAACCCGGAAGGTGGTGTATTGGGGATCGAAGGCCCAGAGTCCCATGGTAGAAAGGAGCACACAGATAACCGTCCAACTGAATTAAAAAACCAACCAGACAAATAGAATAAAGGTGATGTATGCTACTCCACATGAATTTGGTTGACTACTTTCATTCAAAAACATTTGTTTTAGCATTATATAAAAACTGATGTGTATGCAACCCAAAGGGGGTTGAGAAGTTTGTTCAGAGAAACACACCAGGGAAGTGGTATTTCAGAATGTTTAATATTTATAGCTGGGCTCCAATGAATGAAAAAACTCTCCCCTCCCCCACCCGACTTTTTTTCTGAGAGAAAACAGTTTTTTACCCTGAAGGTAATAAGTAACACACTTTTAAAGAATGATTATCTAACTTTTTTTCACAGAGAAGTGTTTCTGGAGATTCTGAAGAAACCATGGTAAGTTTACTTTGATTTTGTTAAAAATTGATGTCTGAATGATTTTTCTGTTACCTATTACCTAAAAATCAGGACTATTGCCTCCTTTGTCTCCATCACCAACAGCATTTACCTGACTTTTGAAATACCCTCTTGCCCAACTCTGTTTGGAAGTGTGTCTCAAACTCAGCATGAAAGAGAACCGTGAACATGCAGCCAGGAGAGATGGCACCAAGAGCTGAAAATGCCCTTTCTCTATTCTCTCAAGTTCAACCAGCATAGATTTCATCCAAGCATATATATATATTCCAGCTTAACAGTTTTGATTGAAAATATGGCATCTCACAGTGTTAGAGGGAAAGGATCTCTTAAACATGAAATGACCCAATTCCCTAAGATGTTCAATGTCTTGCTTCCCATGGCAAGAAAACATCAAAAGGAAGTGGTTTACTTTGTCAGAAATGGTGAGAAGCACAGGTTTAAGGGGTAGGAAGGACAAAAAACTTAACCTGAGTTTTATCTTAGCTGGGGGTGAGCCACATGCTGAGTTGAAAGGTTTCATCTTAAATGAGAAAATTTGGGGGATGACACCCACTAATGAAATAAGCAAATCTTTTTGAAGAAAAAAAGCAAAGCAAAATCTAATGGGCTACATAACTGCCATAGTCCTGAAGTACTTGTAATTCTCAGGTACCACCTAAAAGATGTGTGTTTATAATCCCTTGCCTTTGATTATACATGGTTTTTTATATTTGGGCTACCTTAAATGAGTAGAGAAAAACTGGCAAAGAAGATTCAGAGAGCCAAATCAATAGTTGCATCAAAATGATATTCTGTTTGTTGCTCACACCCATCAGTGTTCTCACATTCCACTTTAATGTGGGGAAGGATAAGAAGGCTGGGGGGGGGGAGATTAAATTGCAATAGATAAAATCAAAGATGGTAGAAAGCAGTATGAGGACCGTACATGTCTTTCACCCCACTGTACCTTTTGCTGCACCCCACTCCGGAGATACAGCCAGGGTTTTCTTCCAACCCTGCAATCCTGTATCCTTTTTCTCGCTATGACCCTGCATTTCAAGTTATTTTGCTAGACTTATTCAAACCAATCTTGTTTCCCAAAACCATTTTCTACTTACTTACTTTAAAAATCATTATTAATAGACTTATAGAGTGGAAAGGCATCTCAAGATAGCTCAAAATAAAGGCAGACTTCTGCAATGGGGGTATTTCAAGCTAGGATAATGCTTTGTAATATGTGAGATATACTCATATACTTACCAACACCTTAGACTTGTTCATAAGAAAATGCACCACTCTTAACCTCAAATGCATAGTGAAGTTATGTATAATTTTCTCTGAGTACAGTTATACTTTCTTGCCAATTACAGGAAGATGATGATCAAATAACCCTTTATAGCTACAAAGTCAAATCCACTGTTACTTCTCGTATGGCCAACACCATGATCCAGACCAAAGTGGTGAACAACTCCCCACAGCCTCAGAATGTTGTGTTTGATGTTCAGATTCCCAAAGGGGCCTTCATTTCTAACTTCTCCATGTGAGTAACTTCTATATAACCAGAAATGGGGCACACCCTACCCCAGAATCATAGTTAGAATGGGCCTTAGTGGTCAATTGTTCCAGTGGTCCTCCTTCTCAAAGCTTTGGGCGCACTAGATGTCAAGGGTCATTGTGAATTGGGTCCCAATACTTTGTTCAAAATATCAGAATTTGTGGAGGATTTGCTTTTCATTTCTAATAAAATTTAGTAAATTTAAACTATCTCTATAGCTTACTTGCATTTTGATGTACTTTCTTGGAGGGAGAGAAATAGGAGTTGCCCTGGCTTCCAGGAAACTACCTATGAGTGTGTGCAGAGCAGTTTACTGTCATCTGTCATATGTTTCTCTATGGGGAAGAAATGAGAACCACTGACTAAGTCCAACCATCTCTCCAGTGATTGACTTCTATTATATCACTGACGAGTGGGTTATCCAGGCTTGACTTGGTTGTTTCCTTAATGATAAACTCACTACTTTCCATGACAATCCACTAAATGTTGATAGGTCTGTTGGAGTTATTTCTTATAATTAATGGGAATCTGTTCCATTTTCTACCCAATGAATATACATTTAGTTTGCTCTCCCGAACACAGGGCTGAATTTATAAGTCCAGAGAAGACAGCTGTTTGTATCATCACAACACAATAGAAGCTGTGCAGGTCTCCATATCCAAATTATTGCTTCAGCCTTTTATCAAGGTTCCAAACATTCTACCATTAGAAATTATTTCCTTTTGATTTAAAGACTTTTTGATCTTTGAAACTTAGTATGATTTGATAGAAATAGTGCTAACCTGGGCACATGAGGTCCATTTCTAGCTCAGTCTCTGACCAGCTGTATTACCTTGAATAAGACACTTGTCTCCTTGGCTCCAAATTCTCTCATCTAAAGAGGCAAAGCTAGACATGTGCCTCAACAAAGATGCTATTGGCATGGGGGGTGGGGGGTGTTTTTAGCAAAACTCTCCTTCATACTGCAGGATTTCTAATGTTCTTGGTGCCCTCCCATCATACCAATAGTACTTTCAGAACAACCAAAAACTTGTGTGCATATTTCTAAGTTCCATCTTGGGAAGAGATATTGCCCATTTGAGTACCATAAGCTTTCCCTCATTCCTAAAATTCTGTAATTCAACTGCTCTGACCAATCATTTCTTGGTATGGATTAGATGACAGCCAGCTAAAATTCAGATGAGTAGAAATAATGATGCAAAAAAAATGACCGAGGTCCCCAAGGGAGATGTTAGAGGGGCAAAGACAAGCTTTTCAAAGGGGCCATTCACCAACACTTTCCTCCATTCTTTACTTTCTGCCACCTTGTAGGAGAGCAAAATGTCTCCAAGCTATGGCAGACCCTCAGCTCATAGAAGATTGATCTTATAGACCAAATGTAAGCCAGATAACATGACTTATCTGTTACCTCTTCTGTGATTCAAAAGGGATACCCAAAGCAACCTAAGTGCCCACCAACAAATGAGTGAATAAAAAAGATGTGGTACATATATACAATGGACTATTAACCATAAAAAAACAGAATGAAATCTTACCTTTTGTAGCAACATGGATGGACTGAAAGAGTATTATGCCAAATGAAATAAGAGAAAAACAGATACCATAGGATTTCACTTATATGTAGAATCTAAAGGATGAAATAAATGAACAAACAAAATTGAAACTGACTCATAGATGCAGAGAGCAGACCGATGGTTGCTAGAGGGAAGGGTGTGGGGGTACTGGGTGAAAAAGGTCAGTGAATTAAGAAGTATAAGTTGGCAGTTACAAAATAGTCATTTTCTAAAGCACAGCATAGAAAATATGGTCAATTGTATTGTAATATCTGTATATGGGGCCAGCTGGGTACTAGATTATAGGGAGATTACTTCACAAATTATATAAATGTTTAATTACTATGCTGTACACCTGAAACTATTATAAAATAATACTGAATGTCAACCATAATTTAAAAAATAAAAGATTTTTTAAAACATACACCCTAAAGAAAGCAATGCTTAATCTGAAGGGTAAAATTTGAAAATGGGGAAACATTTTAAATGCAAACAACAGTAATAAGGGAAAGTTTTTAGGGTGGGAGCCTACGTGTGCCTCTTATATCACACTATCAAATAAAGGCACTCCTGTGTATGAAATATGTAAATGTCTTTCTTCTTTTTCCTCCAGGTGCAAAATAATCATTGCCCCTTTTCAGTAAATCCATCGGATTGGCATGTTTGCTCATTTTTTTGTTTGTTTACTTTGTTATTGAGACCAACTGGTACCTTTCCTTTCTGTCTATTTCTAGGAGTGTAGATGGCACCACATTCACTAGTTCCATTAAAGAGAGAACTATGGCCCGAACGCTCCACGCACAGGCAAGAGCAAAAAGCAAAAGCACTGGATTGGTGAGGTAAGGGCTGGATAGCAGGCTGGAGCCTCATCCAGGCTGCTGTACCCTCACACCTCAGTCCCATCCTCAGGAGCACAACAGGCCCAGAAAGGCACATAGCCTTATAGTCAGGTGGTAGAGTTGGGTGTTCTAATTTCTATTCCCTAAAGCTTGTCAGCAGCAACTGAGCTATCCTTACATAGCTTGCAGTTGGATGTTCTGTAGCTGATGTTGATTTGCTAAAATCAAGTATAGAAATACTGGTCATCTGGTGACTACACTTACCACATAGAGCTGACCCATGAACAATGCAGTCTGAACCATGTGGGTCCCTTTACACATGGATCTGTTTTCAACGGATACAACTGACCCTTCATATCCACAGATTCAATCAACCTCAGATGGAAACAGTATTTTTGCATTTCCAACCATGGATTCTCAACCCAGGAGCAAAAATATTGTATTTTATGCATAGTTGGTTGAATCTGCAGGCGCAAAACCAGTGAATAGGAAGGGTGGACAGTAGAATCAAAAGTTACACAATGATTTTCTACTACATTTTGGCCTGTGTTGTTTGAGGGTCAACTGTATACAGAAAGAAGAGTTGGAATTTGTTCTGCCTTATTTTCATTGAGTAAGCCCTTCTCAGCCCTGGTTACTTAGTTTAGATTATGTTGATTTTGTTCTCCTTATAATCTTAAGACACAGGAATTGCCAAAACTCCTGAAAGCCTCTCAGGTAAGAAACTACAAAGGAATTTTCAACCAATCACTTCTCAGACTGCATATATACTGCCATCTTTTTGTTGTCCTTCATCTCCCCCTCCTCTTCTACATTCCCAAATTTACCTTCACTTGAAATTCTTTTTATTTCATTTATGCCTTTATTCATTGAGTAAAACTATAGCCCATTCTGTCAAAGGTGACAACAGCAGCACAGCAAACACTGTTGGCTAGCACAGAAGACAGCCAAGGAACCTATAATATAGATTTGGCTATAATACATAAACATGTATTATTGCATATAATATATGAGGGAAGGCCAAAAAACTTGGAGTTTATTTATAAAACACTGTGTATCTATTCTTACATGTTTAAACTTCAGTCACCTTCAAAGTACTCTCCATTTGATGCAAAACACCTATCAAGATGTGTTTTCCACTGCTCAAAACAGTTTTTGAATTCATTGATTTTGATGCCTTTTAATACTTCTGCTGTTTTTTCTTTCACCTCTTTCACATCAGTAAACGGTTTCTCTTTGAGGACTTTCATCATCTGGAGAAACAAACAAACAAAAAGTATACTCAGGGGCAAGACTGAGTGAGTAGGGAGGGTGAAGCACAGGGAGCATGCTGGTTGTGGTAAAAAACTGCTGAACACACAGTGTGGTGTGGGCAGGTGTACTTGTATTACATCACCCATCATGAAACAGGCAAATACGTTGAAAGAGTCTTCAAAAATATTCACTGAAGCTGAACACAGCCTCTCACAACAATGCCTTCTGGTACACTGACACAGATGGGTTCCTAGAACACTCACCTAGTGTGGGAAGCCTGTACTACAAGGAGCCTGTCCTCCAGAAGATAATTCCAGCCCCCACCCCATATCATGTGGTGAGTACTAATGTAGAGAGGGTACAAAACCCTATAGGAGCTCAAGTGTACAATTCAGCCTGGAAGTCTGAAAGAATCATCACAGGGAACCTGATGTTTGAACTGAGCACAAATAGATGGCAAAAATTTATCCAGATGGAGAAAGGAGAGAAGAAATTCCAAGCAGAGGGAATAAACACCTGCCATGTTGACCCAGGTTAATAGGTTATTTTATCTTTAGAATATCATTTTGCCATCTTTACTCATCTCTTTGACCACACTGTCCACTTACTGGTTATTCATTCTACAAATATTTATTAATAACAGATGCTCTTCTAGGTACTGCAGATACAACAGAAACCATAGAGCTCACATTCCCGTCCACTCCCCAAATAATCAGACCTCTTTGCACGTGCTGTACTTCTAAGTCCATGCTCACTTTTCCTTCAGACACCTGATATCCCAAGCTGACTCCCCTGCAGGACTTCCCTGAGCTCCACTGGGTTCCTAATCACAGTCTCATGCTGCTTATTTAGTGTTTTAATTTTTTAAAACTGTTCATTGTGTATCCAAATGCTCAACTCACCCTCATTTGATAATTTCTCTTTAAAACTATAAAATTTCACCCTGGCTGGTGGCACAGTGGATGGGGCGCCAGCCTGCGAGCCGGAGGTCACAGGTTTGGCTCCCCAGCCAGGGCACATGGCAGGGTTGCGGGCTGGGTCTCTAGTCAGGTCTGTGGCTGGAGGCAGGTGAAAATCAAACATACACTGATGTCTTTCTCCCTCTCTGCCTCTCTCCCTTCTCCTCTTTCTGGAAATGGTGACATAAAATCTTTAAAAATAAATAAATAAGTAAAATAAAACTATAAAATTTCAAGATCAGTGATGGCATTGGACTTAATATCTACATGACTAAATTAGGCCTCATGCTGGAAAAGCATATTCAATTTGTTGAAACAATAGATGTCTTCTTTCTAAACACTTTCAAAACTATAGAGTTCCTAGAATGAAGCTACAGTGCAACAGAGGAAATGTGTGCTGTCTTTGGAGTTACCTGAACTTTGGTACAAGTCATGGCCCTACAATGGACTAGCTATTGTAGTGGACTAGCTATTGTAGTCCACTAGCTATTGTGGTCTTGAGCATGCTACCAATTCTCAGCCTCATTTGTTATTGTCTGATGAACGAGGGTACTGATACTGGTCTTGCTGAAGTGCTTTCCAAGCCATGATGACATAGGTCAAGTTACTGGCACATAAAAGGAATCAATAATTGGTAGCTTTTTGCAAATGTCCCTTAAATCTTTAAAAAGCTACACACACACACACACACACAAAGAAAAAGAAAGAAAAGAAAAAAAAAATCAGGTAGGAGAGGACATTGAAAGTTTTAATGGAATTAAGTTTATATGGAGGTTTTAGCGTACTATTCATTTTCATGCATGATTGAGCAGGTGCAATTGCCCAGGAAGGCATCATTGCCCTCTGCCTAGATTCTGGGTCTTAGGCTTGGTAGTGCATGTGATCATTTATATTCGGGACTCACATCTTTAGGAGCAATGTTATTGATATGGAGAACTTCAAAACTGAAGTGAACGTCCTCCCTGGAGTAAAGGTGCAGTTTGAGCTTCATTACCAGGAAGTGAAGTGGAGGAAGCTGGGGTCCTATGAACACAGGATTCACCTGCAGCCAGGACGACTGGCCAAACACTTGGAGGTAAGCATGGATTTGCAGGGTGCCATCCTCTTACTGTTCTGTTGTTCATCTCTCTTTGTGGTGTTGGATGCCACTCAACTCTGCTAGACAGATTGGTGTCCTAAAAAGATTACGGGCTTGGAGTCCACCAGGCCACTTCCTTACTAATTTCAATGCCAGCGCAGCAACTTATTAGCTGTGTCAGTTTCCACTAGCTATCACCAATGACAACAACCTGGGGCGGGGGCCAAGGGTGGGGGGGAGCTTAAAACAACAGAAGTTTATTTTCTCATAGTCCTAGAGAACATAGTCTGAAATAACCAAGCTGTTGGTAGGGCTCTACTCCTAAAGGCCCCAAGGGCGAGTCTATGCTGTGCTTCTTCCAATGTCTGGCAGCTGCTGGCATTGTTTGGCATGCAGGCTCATGGCTACATTTACCTCAGTCTCTGCCTCTGTGATCACCTCACCTCCTCTGTGTGCCCCAAATCTCCCTCTGCCTTTTCTCGCATAAAAATAGTTGTCATTGGATTTAGGGCCCACTGGATAGTATAGGATGATCTCATCTCAAGATTCTTAATGCACCCGGGAAGACCTTTTTCCAAATGAGGTAACATTCATAGGCTCCAGGGACTTCGTGTAGATGTACCTCTTGGGGGACTGTCATTCAACCCACTGCATCAGCCTTCTGACACAGGACAAGTTATCCTGAGTGTCCATGTTTCCATATGTGAAAAAAGGTACTATTAATATTTTGTCATGAGGTTAAGAAACAGTATCAGTATGGCAATGTCAACTGAAAAGCTGGAGTTGACTGAAGCTTTGAAAGTCAAGAATCAGAGAACATAGTATTAATAGCTTGGGCACTGGATTTGGCCACTTACTAGCTGGGTCACTTTGCTCTCTGTTTCTTTCTATCTTTTTTTAAAAGATTTTATTTGTTACTTTTAGAGAGAGGGGAAGGGAGAAAGGAAGGGAGGGGGAGAGACATCAATGTAGGGCTGCTCTTCACCTGCCTCCAGCTACGGACCTGGCTGCAGACCTGGCTTGCAACCTGGTATGTGCCCTGACTGGGAGTCGAACCAGTGACCTTTGGGTTTGTGGTCCAGCACTCAATCCACTGAGCCACCAGCCAGGGCTGATTTCTGTTTTTCATTCATCAAATAGGAAATAAAAAATAATAAAAATAACAGATAATAACATTGGTAAGAGTTAAATGAGTTTATATATGTAAATTGCTCAGCATAGCACTTAAACTCTACATAGAAAAATGGCAACTATGACTGGCTTTGTCAAGGATCTCCATAAGGGATTCCCTCCTATTAGCTCTGCTTAAAATAAGAAGACAGAAAAGGAGACCTGGCTGGTGGTTCAGTGGATAAGGCGCCACCCTGTGAACCCAAATGTTACTGGTTCCATTCCCTAGTCAGGGCACATAACCAGATTGCAAGCCAGGTCTCAGGCCAGGTCTGTAGCTGGAGGCAGATGAAAGGCAACCATACACTGATGTTTCTCTCCTTCTCTGCCTCCCTCCTTTCCCCTCTCTCTGAAAATAAGAAATAAAATCTTAAAAGAAGAAAGAAAGAAAGAAACAGAATCAAAAAGCCCAGAATGTGGGGGAAACGCTCTATTATTGACAGATCTACATAGTAAAAGTGGAATCATTTAACAATGGCTTTCCTTTTTTTCTTTCCCTAACAATATGGATGATGTTTGTATATGATAGGGTAGGATAAAATAGAATAGAATAGAATGGATGAATCTTAGAGAAATGAAGCAATAGAAGGTGAGTACTGAATTGCCCAAAGGATCTTCAACCTCCATGGTGAAATGCATCATATCCCAGGGAATTTGAAGAACATGCAGAACGGATCATAAAACCATGTTGGGTCATCTTTGAGAAAACTTGAAGAAGAGAAAGCAAGCAGAGGATTTGGCAATGGTACTTCTTGCACAAAAAGACTTGAAAGCTATTTTGATGTGAGTAATTTTCTTTGCCATCTCTAGGTAGACGTGTGGATTATTGAACCTCAGGGATTGAAATTTCTTCATGTTCCTGATACATCTGATGGCCATTTCGATGGTGTTCCAGTCATATCTAAAGGACACCAGAAGGTAATCACTAGCACTGCATGTTGCAGAGAGTTTAAGTGGCCTCTAGACATGGGTTCTGCTCTCCTCTTTTTCCCTGGGGAATAGAAAAGTGGTCACATGCTAAGCAGTGAACCCTGAACCAAGTCTAGGGTCTTCTACAGGATATAAAAGCAAAACTCCCAATTGTTTTGTACCATTTTGACCAGTGATTGTCCATTTTGGAGCCTCATTTTTCCCAAGTCATCTGCTTGACCAGTAACTAAAAGACAGCTTTTACATAATGTATGGTGGGTTTATATTAATCACAGCAAGTATTCAGCTTAATTGTCTCTGCCTTAATACCAATAATAACCACCTCTGCAGGAGTCAAATTCCTCTAAGAACCTTTCAGAACTAGAGCTGACAGCCATTTCTGCCAAAAGGGAAAAGAGGAATTCTTTAAATCTCTTCAAAAAGGCCTGAATCCTGGTCAATGGCTCCACAATCTGCCAGATGCTCCCCTCATGTGCCTCGGCACTGTCTCTTCCACCAGTAACAGTACCACTGGTGCTGTCTAGGTGCAGAATGGCCATTGGACCATTGGGCTGTACCTCTTTTCCCATGGCCACGAGAAAGTGCAACCATCAACCCCTCACCTGCAGATGGATGGGGACAGGGACTAGTCTCTGATAACATTGTTCTTTCCAGGCCCATGTGTCCTTCAAGCCCACAGTAGCACAACAAAGAAAGTGCTCCAACTGTTCTGAAACTGCGGTAGACCAACAGCTGGTGGTATTGTATGACGTGAACAGAGAGGAGAGCGCTGGGAAACTTGAGGTGGGTGAAAACAAACTCTAGGGCAGTCTCCTCACTGAGACCAAAGAAGCACCCCAAACTTGAGGTGGGTGAAAACAGACTCTAGGGCAGCCTCCTCACTGAGGTCAAAGAAGCACCCTGCATTGAACAAACGCTCTGGCCTCTGGGTATTTGCTAGCTGCCAAGGCAAGTGTCAAGGTTGCAAAGGAGGGACTGAGATCAGATTTCCCTGTTGCTAAACATTATCTTTTCACATCAAGACAACTGAATACAGGGTCATTGGTTCCCATGTCCTTTTCCCAGAAAAGTGCTTCTAGGCTTCATATGAAGAACAATAGAAACTAACAGAATGGGATTCTTGCATAACCATTCAAGCCCCTTTGCAATTAGACTGTCAAAGAAAGCAGTCATGGAGCTGGGAGAAGGGTACAATCAAAGCCTAGAGAAAGTATGGAGCCAGGGGTGAATTGCAGGATCAATGTTCATTGTGAGATTTCCTGAAAAATGGCCTTTCCCCTTTGTCGTGTCTTAAGTGTGTGTTTGTATTTCCCTGTGCTAAAGTAGAGCCCTTAGAAGGTGTTCAAAAGCCTGTGTTTCTCTCCTGGAACAGGGAGGTAGGAAGTATTCACTGCTGTATACCCTACAAGGGAACCCTCTAAGATATTGTTAGAAGCACTGAGACAGCAGTAGAAAGAGAATGAGGGGAGCCAATTGTTACAGCCTACAGTGGTTGACAAAGAGGGTGATGGAGTATTGGTCTGAAATAGCCTCCCACGAGCAATCCAAACTCTCTCTAGAGTGCCTGTGAAGGTCCTTTATGATCTGCCCTGCTGACTCTCCACCCTGATTACCTGGATCCTTGAATTTTGTGGACCCATTGTGCTAAACCACTTGCAGAGCCCCAAGCAGCCTTATTCACTCACAGCATCACTGCACCATCTGAAACACTCCACCCCAACCCTACCCGTGCACAACCTGGGCCCAGACCCCATGCTGGCAGGCTCATACTCCAGACTCATACACAGGTCCAGAGTAGGTGCCATTTCCTTAGGAAAGACTCCCCTTTCTGAATCAGGTGCTATTCCACTGGGCATTCTTGGAGTCTTTATATTCCTCATGGTAGAACTTAACACCCTGAGCTACGAGCTCCCTCTACTTCTCCGGACCCTCCACTGGCCTGCAAGTTCAAGAGGACGGGGCTCTGCCTGATTCACCGTTGGCTGGCAGTGTGCCTGAGCAGAGGCTGTCAGTGAAGACTGGGCCGAGTGGAGGAGGACAGTGGAGAGCGCGAGAGAGAACTGGAACACCCAGAGGAGTGTTCAGGCATTGATAGGAAAAGAAGAAGGGAGAGACAGATGGATGCCAAACTGCCACCTCCGTTCTCTTCATTGTGACTGTCACACCTCCTGCTCACCATATAGCCCCATCTCCCTATGTTCCAAATGTTGGTAATGGTTTGGCCCACAAACATGTTCTGTTTTTTAGGTATTTAATGGATATTTTGTCCACTTTTTTGCTCCTGAGAACATGGACCCAATTCCCAAAAACATCCTCTTTGTCATTGATGTCAGTGGCTCAATGTGGGGAGTAAAAATGAAACAAGTAAGTACCCCTTGTTGGCATGGTAAGTGGCTCTCCCTTCTTTGATCCCCTCCCAACGATGCAGTCATCCCAAGCACCTCACCCTGGGTTTGTCTGAGACAGCTCATGCTGCTATAACGAAGTGCCACAGACTGGATGGCTTATAAATAACAGAAATTTAATTCAAAACTCACTTTTGTGAAAACATTTGTCTCAGTATATCCTTCCTCCATTCTGACCATACTCTGCCTAATAGTATTTTAGTTCTGCATAATGTTTCGCTTTAACAGCTTACTATTGTTTACAAATAACATTGAAATCATATAAGCATATCTTTTAAAATTATACTGTAATATTTTGAAGGAGACCACACTGTCTCATGTCTTCCTGTTTGGAGCTCAGTGTAGGCTTATTTAGCATTACATAATTATAGAATGCACTTTTGAAAAACAAATAAGAGAAGCCCTGGTTGGTGGCACAGTGGATAAGGTGCCGGCCTGTGAACCCAAAGGTCACTGGTTTGATTCCCAGCCAGGGCAACATTATTAGGTTGCAGGCCAGGTCCTTAGCTGGAGGCAGGTAAAAGGCAACCACATATTGATGTTTCTTTCCCTCTCTGCCTCTCTCCCTTCCCCTCTCTGAAAAATAAATAAAATCTTAAAAAAAAATCAAATAAGGAAATTTTTTAGTTTATTCCTCAAGCCATTCATCTAACCAGATTGAACAACCTGCTGTCTATTTATTCATTCCATCATTCATTTGTTCATTCATTTATTCAACAACCATTTCTGACCACCCAAGTGTCCACTGCTTTTCTAGCATCCAAAAAATGAAAAGAAAAATACGTAGCTCCTGCCCACTGTGCCCATACTCCAAAACTAGGTTTCTCAACAATGGCATTATTGACACTTTGGATGGGATAATTCTTTGTTGGTAGGGACCACTATGTACATTGTAGGATGTTTATCATCATCCAAGGCCTCTCTCTGCCCACTAATTGCTACCCCCTCAGTTATGACAATCAAAAACATCTTCAGACATTGCCAAATGTCTCCTGTGAGGAAATTACCCTCAGCTGAGAACCACTGACCAATAAAACAGCTTATTAATTTCTTCCTCACTTTATCCATTCATTTAACAAATATTTATTACACACCCGCACTATGTGTCAGGCACTTAGTTCATCAGTAACAAAATCAACCAAAAACATGGGGAAAAAATCATCCCTGCTCTTGTGGAGCTTACAGAGCTTACATTTAGAGGAAGTGGGGCAGGGAATAAACATAATAAGTAAATTTAAAAGTATCTTCAATGATGAAGTTGTGAAAAGGCTGTGCTTAAAAAAAAAAAAAAGAGGAGTGTATTAGGAATCAAGAGTGCCATTTTCAGGGAAGTGTTGGTGGTGATAAGAAGTAGTAGTTTAAGAGAGTAGGTGAGAAGAGGGACTTGTGAAATACATTTGATTTTTAGGTACCATTAAGGGAGAGCCTAAAGTTTGTGATCCTTAATTTACAGTAAGACTAGTCAAAGTGGTTGTGCACAGCCAAATAAGTTAGTAAAACTTTAATTCTCAAATTGCAGACAGTCCATGTTCAGAATAAGTGAGAAGTAGGGCTGTGTTGATGTAGGTGGATTTGACAGGTTTTCTACAAGAATTATAGCCAGTACTTGACAGATGACTAGGGTGAAATCCTGGTCTTCCTTTTTTCTTCTCAGGCTCAGAACTTATTTAATGAGACTCTTCTCCTTTCTCTTCTGAAATAGACAGTGGAAGCAATGAAAACCATATTGGATGATTTGAGAACTGATGACCAATTCTCTGTGGTTGATTTCAACCATAATGTGCGAACCTGGAGAAATGATTTAGTCTCAGCTAGTAAAACACAGATTGAAGATGCCAAGAGGTATATTGAGAAAATCCAGCCCAATGGAGGTGAGTAGGTTTAGCCTAAAGCCCAGTAAGAAGCTTCCATAGGGTTTGAATCTTGATTCACTGAAGAAATATTTCCTACCACACTGCTCTTTTTCCCATTTGCAAAGGTCTGCCTTAAATAATATACATTATTAAATGATAAATACTAAGTTTGTTGCAAAGATACAATACATAACCCATCCCACACAAGTTTTTCATTATTCCAACCTTTCTCAGAAAATAGTGTCAGTAAAATGACACTCACCTTCTTGTTATTAGCATAGCTTAAAATGTAGCTGTCTACAGAACAGTGTCCAAGGCTGTCAGCAAGGCTGGCTTAGGTACCTTCAATTTGGTGTATAACAAAGTGGGAGACTGTGCTTTGAAAGGATTAACTCCTCCAAAGGCAAGTAGTTTACTACAAAGGGAGTGTTTTACTTGACCAGCTGGGCAAAAGTGATATTACTTGGAAAGCAATCAAGTGATTTGAGTACCGAATACATTTTTCAGACTGATGAACCTGAACCCAAGATGTGATTGTTTCTGTGCAAAGAAAGAGCATATAACAGAATGACCACATTATGTATTACTTTATCAGGCACAAATATCAACGAGGCACTCCTGCGAGCCATCTTTATTTTGAATGAAGCCAATAACTTGGGAATGCTGGACCCCAACTCAGTCTCTCTGATCATTCTGGTGTCTGATGGTGATCCAACAGTAGGCAAGTAGCACTTCAATTTCCTAATACAAATATGGGAACATGATTCATTTACTGTGGGAAATCCCATGATATTAATCTGCATTTCTAAACCATTTTAAACCCATGCTTCCTAAAAGATAAAAATAAAAGACTTTTCTTGACCCTGAAACATTCATCCTGCTTAAACCAGTGCCCAGGTATTTTTTCAATGATGCTCTTGAATGCCTTAGTGTCACCTCTACAATATGGAGAAACTTTAATTTTAACTGTAATCTCATGCTATGATGGTTGCTAATACACACTAGTTAAATGCATTTATTTCCTCAACTTAAGGTATGTCATGTGGTGAATGGAAGGAAGTGTGTGTGACAGGGATTGGTCCCAGATCTCCAGTTGCACTTCTGGAGTCCTCAGTAATGCATCTTTATTGTTCACATTCCCCACCACCACCCAGTTCCTCACTGTGACCAGAGAATTTACTTTCTCTTATACAGCCTGCATGTTAAGCATTTTTTAATTCACAAAATAGTTCAACGCCTCCCTTCTTCTATCATGCACTATTACTTGTATTTGTTTTATTTGTCTCTTGACATTGACAAATGTGAGAAGAGTGAGTGCTAGATTGTGTTGCTGTCTGTCATGTGGATGAGGACTGTATCTAAACTGTGCCAGACAGCTCAGTAGGAGGAGAGCCAGAGACCTGGTCATGGCAATGGTACCCTGAGTTTTAGAAAGACAAAGAGCAACCATTTTATTAACGGTGAAACTAGAATGGCAGTTGTTATGTATTTGGTGCAGATTCAGGGTATTTTTCCCCCCTTGGCTCAGATTATTTGAAAAACCCAATTTTAGAATAAAACCATAAGGAATAAAAAGAAATATAGTGAAAAATTTAAGTATTTTTCTTATTCCTGTCCCTCAACCATCCAGTGCCTGTCCTCAGAGGCAGTTACCAATTTCTTGTGTATCTTTCCAGAGATATTCTATGCATGTTTGCACACTATATGTACATACACACACACATATACACATACACATATGCAAGCATATATAAAAATATATTCTACATATAATAATTATTCTATTGCATTGCTCTTTTAAATGTATTTTTGAGGTTATTAAAAATAAATACATAGAATTGCTCTTTAAAAATATAACTGTATAGTATTTAACTATTTGAATGTACTATAATTTAAGCAGTTTACCTTAGTGGTGTACATTTATTTCTAGTATGTGGCTATTTCCAATTATGTTACTATGTACCATTGCCCATACTTCATTTCAACATGTATGAGTAAATCTGTAAGAAAAATTCCTAGTAATTGGGTCACTGGATCAAAGAGTGAGTTTTTAATTTGGACAAATTTTGCTAAGGTGCTCTCAATGAATTTTCCAAAAACTATAATATGGCCTCCTCAGTTCTCTCCTTTCTGTCACCATCAATTTTAGGTGAACTAAAGTTGTCAAAAATTCAGAAAAATGTGAAACAGAACATACAAGACAACATCTCCTTGTTCAGTTTGGGAATAGGATTTGATGTTGATTATGATTTTTTGAAGAGACTGTCTAATGAAAACCGTGGAATTGCTCAAAGGATTTATGGAAACCAGGACACTTCTTTGCAGCTCAAGGTAACCTTTGTATTCTGTTCTTTTTTTTTTTTTTTCCCTTCACTCAAATATCATTCAATTAACAATACCTGATACTAAAAAGTAGATGGCCAAATTTAAGTGACAACTGTCATTATTTCAGCTACATTTGGTTGCAAGAATTCCTTTCTCGTGCACTCCACCCTCCCTGGGCACCTGCGTTAACAGTGAGGAGAGAAGCAGCAAAGCGACGGCACTTCCCTGCTCCCTGCTCCCCGCTCCCTGAAGAGCTTTCCCCAGCACCACGGAGCCTGGGGGGGGGGGGGGGGGGGGCAGTCCCACCAAGCAGTTAGTCCTCCTCATCAGCATGGCTATAGTTTTCCTTTAAAGTCCATTGGCATCTTGGATACTAACTTTTTATAATGGAACACAGATTAAGATGGATGTAGCCTGTGAGTTTTCTTAAACATAAAGAATATGAAATGCTTATTTTGGCTAAATGAACAAAAAACATGTGTAGGAGAAGAATATACTTTACCCCACTCTCTGTCAGTACTAGGTACCATATAACAATGGTGGGCACCATATTTAAGTTTGGGGACAGTTAGGGATAAGTTCTAATTTGGGGATTATCAACCTAGCTGGCTTTTCTGATTATAGGTGTCCATTAGCTGTTCATGCTGGTCATCATAGGGGAAAAAATACTGGGCTCTTAAATCCAAGCATTAACAAGCCTTTATCTTCTCTATGTCTCAGTTTGTCTAATAATTATGAGAATTGTCCTTGTCCCATAGCTTTCCACAGAGATCCTGTGAGAATAAAAGATGTCTATTATGCATTTGAAAAATCTGAGAAAAATGCTTTAGACCTAAAAATTGGTATAAAAATAATGATTTCTCTCTCTCTCTTTTTCATGAATTATAGAAATTCTACAACCAGGTCTCTACTCCACTGCTCCGGAATGTTCAGTTTAACTATCCCCATACGTCAGTAACGGATGTCACTCAAAACAGTTTCCATAACTATTTTAAAGGCTCAGAGATTGTGGTGGCAGGAAAATTTGACCCTGAAAAGGCGGAACAATTACAAAGCATTATCACCGCAACTTCGGTACTTCAGCTTATCTGCTTATTTTAAAAATACTAACTTGTCCTCTGGATACAGTCCATCTTGTCTATTAACAGGCTAATACTGCATTTGAAGAACCATGTATGTAGAATAAAAGCAATAGTGAAAAGGAAGGCATGAGAATACCTATGCCAATTTCCCAATTATTGTGTAGATTCTTACCTTTTCCATCCCAGACCAATTGCAAACTCCGAAAGTATGCACTTAACTTCCTCTTTTGTATTCCTTTGAGTTATTTTATCTTCTTAAAGTTGCATGGTACCCTGGTTCACTCTCAGTAGGTAGGTACAAGAATATGAATCTATTAATTATAATTTGCTTCCCTGGTGTCTTTGAACTAAACCTTGCACTGTCCAGGCCAACACGGATTTAGTCTTGGAGACTCTGGCTCAAATGGATGACTTGGAGGATTTTCTATCGAAAGACAAGCATGCAGATCCTGATTTCCCCAAGAAATTGTGGGCCTATCTGACAATCAACCAACTTCTGGCTGAGCGGTAAGAACTGTAAACACCACAGGGATTTGCAAAACTGGAAGATTTGCCTGGAATAATTGGGGTAATACACAGGAAGATTAGAACCAAGAAAGCACATTACCACAGGGTTTGGATTATTCATTTCCACTGGTCCTTAGCACTTTAACTAAAGCTAAGTTCACCCCTACTTTATTTTGTTTTGAGATATAACATACTTACAATAAGTGTGTGAAGTGCATTGATTTTAAGTGTACAGTTGAATGAACCTTTATATATATATATATATATATATATATATATATATATATATCTCACCTATGTAATCATCACACAGATTCAGATATGGAAGACTTCTTTCATCTCTGAAGTTTCCCTTGTTCTCCTTTCCACTCAACCCTCTCCACCACCTCTGGCAGAAATCACTGCTCAGACATTTGGCACCATCCATTAGTTTTGTCTGTGACTGAACAGGTTATTATCCAGTGAGATTATGATATCACATAGGAAGGACTGCTTAATAGTCATTTCCTTCATCTCTGGCTTCTCAGCTGAAGTGCAATGAAATTCTCCAACATAAAAACTATATTTTTAGAATAATGGATGGTCCTTTGATCACCTGCTTTGGAGTTACAAATGTACAGGTAGTGGATAAGAAAACTACTATTCCTGGGCCCACTCTACCTATTTTATCAGATTCTCAGGAAGATGGAACAGAGTCATCTGAACTAGGCTAGAGGAAATTAACATAACTAACCACTTACAGAAGAAATCCTTGATGTCAAAAAGATTATAAAACAAACACAAAGCTGTGGCTTTGAAGTGAGAGAGAAATATTTCTGTCCCTTTCCAGAAGCACATTGGATGCAATTATAGGTTGATAGCAAATTGCTGCAAAAGTCAAATACTAATTAAAAAAAAAAAAAAAGAACAATCTCTGTAAAACAGATCAGTATCTGTTGGGGTTTGGAAGGTAAGGATGATGAATAGGTGGAGCACAGAGATTTTTAGGGCAATGAAGCTACTCTGTATGATCCTATGTCAAACACACGTCATTATGCATTTGTCCAAACCCATAGAAGGTGCTACTCAAAAGTGAATCCTAATGTCAACTATGGACTTTACACGATAATGGTACATCATTGTAGGTTCATCAATTGTAACAAATGTACTTATGGTGAGGATGTTGATACTGGGGAGTTTGTGGTGAGGGTTATATAGGAAATCTCAGTCCTTCCCACTCAATTTTGCTGTGACCCTAAAACTGCTTGAAAAAACCAAGTCTATTTTAAAAATTCCTTAGGACTGCATGACTATAAAACACTAAGTTCTATTTTTCTCTGTGACTCCCAGGGTCTTGGCTGTACAGGGAAGCGGGGGTGGGTGGGTAGGGGTGGGGGTTGTGGGACTTGAACTCAGCCTTATATAAAGTGACCCTCTGTAACGTCTGTATTTCCCCAATGCAGAAGCCTGGCTACTACAGCTGCTGACAAAAAGAAAATTACAAAAACAATCCTGCAGATGTCACTGGAACATCATATCGTGACCCCACTCACTGCCATGCTGGTTGAGAACCAAGACGGGACAGAACGCATGCTGGCCGACTCCCCTCCGCAGGACCTTTCTTGCTGCTCAGGTCAGTGTCTCAGGCCGGTGGAGGAACTTGCTGGGCGGCTTTTGCAGGCTGCATCCAAGTTCTCCAGCCTCTGCCCCCGCCACCCCCGGCTCCTGGCTCATGGCCTGTGTCCTCTGAGCTCTCCCTGTCAGTTTCCTTTAAGGACAGTTTATTGCTATGATCTTTGAACATTTTTGCTCACGTGTCTTCCAAGGGACTTTTAAAAACTTATATATCCCTTCATACATTAAAAAAAAAAAAAAAAAAAACATTAAAAAGGTTTTCATTTTATCAAGGACTTGCACTGAATTTAATATCTGGCATATTGTAAAGACTGAGCTTTTACAAACTGTGATATAACTTTTAAGTGTATCCAATGAAACACTTGACACTTACCATCATCCATTAAAAAATATATGAACAGATTCTATTTGCATTATAAGAAATTTTGTATTGTTCTTTTTTTCTAGTTGAACTTAGATTTTCATTTCACTTTTCTGGTAGAATCATATCCTAACATAATATATTTTTATGTTTGGCATCTTTTTTTTTTAAGGGTAAGAACTTTTACTTTTAAAAATTTTATTTATTATTATTATTTCTTTAAATTATTTATTATTTTTAAAGAGAGGGGAAGGTAGAGAGGCAGAGAGAGAGAGAGACATCAATGTATGGTTGCCTTTCACCTGCCTCCAGCTGTGGACCTAGCTAGAGACCAGGTTTGCAACCTGGTTATGTGCCCTGGCTAGGAATTGAACCAAGCAACCTTTGGATTTGCAGGTGGGGGCCTTATCCACTATGCCACCAGCCAGGGCTGTTTGATAGTCTTTTATTGATTATCCTTCTCCTCTATAAGAAAAATATGTATACAAATTTAAATTTTTTCAATTTCTTATGCCATAAGATTCTGAGTATTCAAAGTTTTCTGCTGGACTAAGTTTTATTAAAATTACTATGAGTAGACAATTTATTAAAATAAATATATTATGAATTTTTAAAAAGATTTTATTATTTTTAGAGAGAGGGGAAAGGAGAGAGGCAGAGAGGGAGAGAGACATCAATGTATGGTAGCCTTCAGCTACAGACCTGGCTGGAGACCTGGCTTGCAACCTGGTTATGTGCCCTGGCTGGGAATTGAACCAGTGACCTTTGGGTTCACAGACTGGCCCCTTATCCACTGTGCTAATCAGTCAAGGCTTATTATGAATTTTTATATACATAGGGTGTGCTGTTTTCTTGGAAATCATCTTTTAATGAGAAAAATGTGGCCGAGTTTATTTTTTATGTATCTATGGGTAAATGTCATTTATTAGTAGATTTATTAGTAGATTAATAGAGACAGGGATCAGCACCAACTCTATATTTTTATTTTTATTTTCTAATAAAGTTTAAAAATTTTTATTTTTAGAGAGAGGGCAAAGGAAGAAAGATGGAGACAAACATAGATGTGCATGGTTTTCTCTCACATGCCCCCAAGTGGGGACCCGGCCCAGCAACCCAGGCACATGCCCTGCCTGGGTATCAAACTGGCAACCTTTCTGCCCGCAGGCAGTAGGTGTGCAGTCCCACACCAGCTAGGGTTCTACTTAAAAAAAAAAAAAAAAAATGTTTTACAGGCAGAGTCCTGATAAACTTTGTTAACATTAAGTAGATAGAAATGGAAATCTGTCAGCTATGGCAACATCATTTACTTACCTGAATTTCTTTGAAATTACATGATGAAACTCACATATGGATCTACTATTCCACTGTTATTTTTCATGATCTATCAGATGACAGGTTGGGCCCTACTCCAATTCTATTGAAAATAAGAATTGGAACTATGTGACTTGTGAACGAATTTGTTTCCCAGTCATTGGAGTCATTCTGATTTTTGCACTGCACCAATTTTCAACGGGACACTTTGGTTTCCAGGAGGTTTTTGATGAGAGAAAGCAGGGAGAAAGCACTCTTTCTGCTTATAAACTAAGAGAAAGGGGTGTTCTTAGGAAAGAGTGTGTGTGGAAGCTGAGAACCTAGAAACTTATCCATGATCTCTGTGTCCTGTGGAAAGTCCCAAGATATACCCAAGGGAGTTTTGCCCAGTTTTAGAACACCTTGATTTATTCTCCTGCTGCCTTTCTCTCTTTTAAAAGGACTGTTGAAAAGTAGTCTTGAAAATGGCCAGCATACACTAAAGGGAACGTTTTCTGAATTTTTTATTTTGCCCAAGTGAGATGCCAGCGATACCACAGTGGCCCAGGATTCAAGGAACTCTGACTTCTGACCTCCGGGTTATATTAGACTAGGACACCTAAATTTGTCTAGATAAACTGGCACATCTAGATGACATTTTATCACCTAAATAAAATGCCTAGGCGAACTAGCATTTGCTTCTGAAAGAGAGGGAGACTAACTAACTGGATATCAAAAAGCAAGATGAACTTTTTATAACCAGTAGGGGAATCTCTTTGGGAAACTGAATTGCATCAGGTAGGTGCTGACCATAGTCCAGGTTCTCCAGGGGCTGGACTGGACATTATCTCTCCAGCTTGCGCCGAAGGCATGAAGCCCCTCCCCAACTCCACAGGGCAGCTCATTCTATTGCAGATCCCAGCTCAGGTCCCCAACTCCGAGGAAAACCCTACAACAGACCCACAGCATGGCAGGGAATGTAGGAATAAAAGTAATGGGACAAAACATTAGCTGAGAACCTCTGGGGTCTGCATAAATCTTGGAATTGTAAACAACTTACCTGAAAACTAACAGATCCAGGTTTGTCTACACAGGTGCCCTGTATTATGGCAGCAAAACTGCTCCAAATTCACTCCCATCGTGGGTCAACCCTTCACCCACGCCCAGGATCCCGATGCCTGCAGTAGGAGCTCCTGTGCTTGAGTCCACTGCTCCCCCACATGTGATGAGAGGTGAGAGAACTTTGACATGGCTTTCCCATCCCGGGTCTCCATTGGATCATAGTTCATGGAGCACTTCTACATATTAATAAAATCACTGTGTGCTGCGAAACTAGGTGACTTTTATAGGCATCCTTGCCTTCTATTGAAAGAAGATAACTCCATGTGTTCGTCAAAATGTGATTAGAACAACAGAAATTTATTTTTTTATAAATATAAAGTTTTGGAAGCTGAAGTCCAAGATCAGGTTGCCCGCAAGGTAAATTTCAGTTTTTTGGCTTGTAGGTGGCCACCATCTTCCTGTGAGTTCACATGAGCTCTAGAGAGAGAGAGAGAGAAGGCAAGCTCTCTTGTGTCTCTTTTTATAAGGACACTAACTCCTATCATGAGGACCCCACTCTCAGGACCTCATATAAATTACCTCCCTAAAATGGGACTGAGCAAACCTCCCTCCCAAGGTGGCTATAAGGTTCTTTGGTTCCCAGTAGAAACTCAATAAATATGGGCTACTCCTCTGCCCATGGACCACACAATAATCAAAATTTAGGCTGCACAAACCAACTTGAACATGATGTTTCATTTCTGTTGCCTAGAGCTGTATCAACCCAAAGTGATAGCACTGATTTGTTTGCTTAGGAAAACGTTTGATTGGTGGGATCTGGGTTCATTAAAATGGCAAAAACAATTGTTTTAACAAAAACAAGTTTCTTCAAACAAAATGTTTCAAAACACCATATTTATGTAGAAGAAGGAAGCTGAAAGCATAATTAAGTGATTTTTTAGATAAATTTTAAGGAGTTAAGAATCTTTTGTTCTGTGTTTTAATGATGCCCTCTAGTGCCCAGCTCTAACAAAAAAAAATCAATTAAACAAGTGTTTATTGAATATATACACGAGCTTGGTGGTATGAGGGATGCCAAAACAAAACAAAACAAACAAACAAAAAACCCCAAGGTTTTGTCTCTGCTCTGGATTACTTTATTCTTAATTTTAAGTTTTAAAACACATGCTTGAAAATGAATGAGCATATCAAGGTGGTTGGGAGAATTGCTTTAATCAGACAGCCTGGCTGTGAGCAGTAGCTCTGGCACTTACTAACCCCATGGTGTGACCTTGGACAGGTCACCTGTCCTCTGCAAGGAGAATGAGTTAATGTTTGCAAGCAGCTTTGTGACAATATCTGGAAAACAAGAGCCTGTCAATGGATGACAGCTAACCCTTCCAATTTTATCCCAGAAAACACAGCTACTGCTGGTTTTCAGCTCAAACCTTCTTCTTCAATCCCTTCAATTACTGAGGCTAGAAGGCTGGTAGTGCTAAATTGTTTCTCTCTACTAGTTACCAGATATTGTGGATTTTACCAGATGTCTCCTGAATTTTCCTTCCAACTCTAATCCCATTCACCATCCTAGTTTCTTGAATTTAACATTTCTTGCCTGGGTTACTGCTGTTTTAGGTGCTAAATGCTCTTCCTATGTCTGTCTACTTTCCAATATTTAATTTGTACAACCAAAATTTTTCTAAAATGAAGTTCAAATCATGTCATATTTATTCTCAAAAATCTTTAATTAAACCTCTGTTGTTGAACAGAATAAAGGTACATTCTTTAGCATGGTGTACATGGTCACCATCACTTACACATTAGTCTAATCTTTTTCTGCCCTCTTCAGGACCCCATCTTCTAGTCACACTGAGTTACTTTGCAAAAGAATCATCAACTTTTCTACCTCCATGCCATTCCTCCTCATTCTGTCCACTCAGAATGAAATTTCTCTCTTGTCTTACTTAGTCTTCCCTTCTTCTCCTCCTACCTTTAAGACTTAGTTCAAAAGCCAAATCCTTTATAAGAACTTGATCAGCTTTGGCAGGTGAAGTCAATCATCCTGGCATCTTCACTCTCAGAGCACTGTACTTGGGCTATTATTACATCACTTTTTCCAGCTCACATTACTGGTTATGTTTGCTTCCTTGAAAAAAGAAAAAAATAATATTCTAACTGTTAAAGAACAAAGTTATTCATGATATTTGTGACAGGATGGTAAGGAAGATTTACTCAAGAGGGGATGGGTGTAGGGACACTGCAGTGGGGTTTGGCAGTGTGGCAGGGAGATTGCACATCATGGCAAACACAGCATGGGAAAGTGGGACTTTATAGACAAGGAGTGGGGTGGGGTCAGTGGATGAAAGCTTTCTAAGAGGAAACAACCAGGGGAAAGGGGTCCAGCCTAAACACCCCTAACAGGATTCTTGCTGAAGGCAGGCTGGTATGAGCAGACATCCCCTGGGGAGTCAGGGCAGGGAGGAGGAACCTAATCAGACATAAGGGTAAGGGGTCTGGTTCAACTGACTTAGCAGGATTTTTGCTAAAATAGAGCAGTGCAGAGACCAACACAGAAGTCCAAAAGTTGAGGCCTAGCCAAGAAGTTCAGGGGAACCTGGGTAGAGTTGGGCCAAGAAGAGAATCTTTCTCACTCTTGCTTTAATTGTTATTTTCTTAAAGCCTGTGGCTTATCTGTGGCTACAGCAAACATAGCCTACTTTAGTGTTTTGCACATGTTTTTTTTTCCTCACTAAATACTTGTTGAATGGTTAGATGAACAAACAAACAAGATCAGGCAGAATAATGGTGTCTAGTAACAAAGGAATATTGGATACTTTCTTGGGAGCAGATTAATCCTTCATTGTTTTTGAAATGGATTAATATTAATCTGTATGCCAATAATTAATATAATACCTTCTTTATTTTTATGCATTGTATATGCCTACTTAATAAAATGTCTTTTATCTATATTTACTATATATTTACACATATGCAATATATATGCATGTGTTTAATGAGTATGTATGTATGTCTTAGTCCTTGTGTCTTTCTTATTCATTTTTATCTCTAGCCTAGTGCATATGTGAGAGCACAGAATAAGTATCCTGTAAAATAACTGAAAGCCCTGATGGAGGCCCTATGAGAAAGGGACAATGGGTACCAGTGTCTAGAATAGTATCTAGCATATAGTAGAAACATAGTAAACATTTGTGTATGTTAAATTAGAGATGTTTAGGAATAAAATACTTTTCAAAATCCTCTTCCCTTCTATGATGTTTTAAAATTTGTACCTTTTCCAGTTGAAAATGACCCACACTTCATCATTTACCTACCAAAAAACCAAAAGAATATTTGTTTCAATATTGACTCAGAGCCTGGAAAAATCCTCAACCTTGTTTCTGATCCGGAATCAGGTAAAATAAAAATATATTATATTTGAATTAAACAATTAGATCTTTGTCAGACTACATGGTCACTATCTGGGATTTCTTTCTCACCATAAAAGAGGTCCTATATATTTCAAACTCCAATAATTAGAAAAATTATAATTATATTCCTCAGTGTATGAACTATTATAAATAATATACTCTCCCCTCAGTATAAACTAGCAAATTTTATAATATAATTGAACAATAATAAAGTATATATAGTGAGTTACAAAGGAGTAAGTGCAATGTAAATCCTAAAGCAAAATAACAATATTGTCAAGTTTTATAAAATTGAATTATGGTAACCACACATGAAGAAAGAATGGCACCCAAGAGAGAAAAAAGTAGCTTTTTTTCCCCCTCTGTAGGGATTTTGGTCAATGGACAGCTCATTGGTGCCAAGAAAACCAAGAATGGAAAACTAAGCACTTATTTTGGAAAACTGGGATTTTATTTCCAAAGTGAAGACATGAAAATAGAAATTAGCACTGAGCACATCACCCTGAACTGGGGCTCTCATATGTCGGTCTTGTCCTGGTCTGACACAGCTCAAGTCACTAATCAGAGGCAAGTATTATTATGTCTGAATTTGGGCCTGTCCTTGATACATGATGTAAATAAATCCCAACATCTGAGACATAAACATAGGCCTTAAAATAATCATTTTAAGTGTGAAGAGGATGATTATCAGAAAAGTTTTTGTCACCCACCGGCCCTGCCCCTGGTGGCCATAAGTTTATGTTTTGGTCACCAGGTGTGTCAGTGTTAGCCTAGTGCCTGGAGTGTGATAAGAACTCAATAAATCTATGTTGGGTAAATGAATGAGTCCATCAACTGAAATCCACAGCTGATGACTCTGTGTCAGAAATGCTCAGCTACACTATGATTGTATGCTATGAGTAATAATTTCCAATTACTAACTGTTTAAAATAAATATAAAATACAGAATTTCAGAGATGGAGTTAAAACAGTGTTTTGTGGCAAAAACATGGTAAAAGTCCTAGAAAACTAGTGGGGTTGTATTGGGAGGAATGAGAGAGTTCATGTAAGGGGTAAGAGGGATGGTTTTCTAAGAAGGGTCTATTCTGGAAATATTGATTCAATTTCAACTTTTCCACTAGGGTGGTTGTCTTGGTGAAGAAAGAGAAAACTGTGACAATCACCCTGGATAAGGAGATGTCCTTCTCCGTGTTACTTCATCGTGTTTGGAAGAAGCATCCAGTCAATGTAGACTTTTTGGGGATCTACATTCCCTTCACAAACAAGTTTTCACCGAAAGTACATGGACTAATAGGTAAAGTGTTGATTAACCATCTGACAAGTGTAAGGCCACACCAGGGCTTGAGCAATTTAGGATAATGGTGGTTAGAACTTGGGAATATGATAGGTGTGAACTCAAAAACATAGGACAAGAGTTCTGAGCCCAGGTCTTAATTTACAAAAGTAACTGAGTGCCAACACAAAGAAGTCAATGCCCGTTGGGAGAAACATCAATGGTTACTTTCTTCTAGAAACAAGAGGCACAGCTCTCCGGGCAGGGCCACAGGAGGAAGACCAAGTTTTGGTCAGGGAAGCAGGAGCAAGTGGTAGGTTCAGGCCAGAGCCTTTATAGAGGTTTTTATGGAAAGACAAGACAGAGCAGGGTCGTTATGGTTGACTCTTTTGAACAATACGCCTTGGCTTTGAGCTCTAGTGTGGTCTCTGATCACCGGGAAATTGGTCCTGGAATTTCTTCTGGGTTATACAGGCTGGGTAGATGAGGTCTGGCTCTGGGTTGGTTAGCTGTATACCAGAGGTATACTCCTGCTGAGTCCTTTGCTATCTTTCAGAGTTGGCTAGCCTGGGAGCACAGTTTCTCCCAAGCCAGACAGGAGGTTTAAGATGTCAAACATCATAATATATAGAAAGTAAAAAACAGCGGTGCACAGTGACTCAGTAAATGCTGTATAACTAGGACCTTTGCCACTCCAAATAAGGTTTTCCAGAACCTCAATTTCATCATCACAAACTGGGACAAATTGAAAGAAGTTAAATTTTAAGTTTTATGCTGAAGATTTTTTCCTAACTGAAGAGAAGTGAACTGGCTTAGGAAGTCTGTGATAATAAGCAGGGCATCAAGGCCAACTCTTCCAACTTTTAAAAGGATGGTTCTAATTTAAGCATATGACATTACAAGCAAACTTGTTTCTGTCATTTGAGCTATGTTCTCATGTGCCAACCTTCATCCCCCGCCCCAGTCAGGGCATTTGATTTGACTGCAGACACAATAGATCAGCCTCGTATGTAAAGTGACCATGGGGGTGAGTGGCATGGATTTGCTCTCAGGAAGGGCCCATCTCTCCCACTGCTGTGCCCTTTTTCTCTAAGGATGTCGTTCTACCCGAGAAATTCTGGAGGGAGGACCAACTGGTAGCTTGGCTCAAATGGCCAGCCTGTCTTTTTTATTTATATTTGGGTAACTTATTAAGTCATCGTCTGGCCTTTACCTCACTAGGCCAGTTCATGCATGAGCCAAAGATACACATCTTCAATGAGCGACCTGGAAAACACCCGGAGAAGCCAGAGGCGAGCATGGAGGTGAAAGGACATAAGTTGCTTGTCACCAGGTAGGCCTTGAATGCATATGACAGTAACAAAGAGGGCTCCTACTAGCATTGGATTCATACAGCATTACCTATGGTAACATATGCACACTGCAGCCTGTTCATCTTCAAATGAAAATGATGACTACATATATGTAATTAATCCGTTGTTCTCACCTTCATATGTTAGAAGCCCTATGGTCACAACCTGAATAACTGAAAAAGCTAATCAAAGGAGAAAATTGTAAAAATACTCATGCCATCATGCTAGAGAATGTATTTTCAAAATGAAAGCCAGAGCCTTCTTTATGAGTAGGTGAGGCTATGTCTGCAACACTTCAGAGTTGTATTCCTACCTTCCTTCCATTGCGAAGTTAATTTGCCCCCTTTTGCTGGAAAAGTCCATTTGGTCAGTCTCAGTAAGGGTTATTTGAATTACTGAAGGACACAGTTTATTTGGTCCTTCCAACACTAAGTTGAAGAACTTTGCTGACTTGGGCCGTGGAGATGGGTGGGGGCGGGCAGATACGCAGGCTGGCATGCCTTGGCCCTTGCCCTAACCATACCCACCATTTTCCTTGCAGAGGCTTCCAGAAAGACTACCGAACAGATCAAGTGTTTGGAACAGATATTCCCTGTTGGTTTGTGCACAACAGTGGGAAGGGTTTCATTGATGGACACTACAAGGATTACTTTGTGCCTCAGCTCTATAGCTTCCTCAGATGGCCTTAAAGATTTTGTTTTGGAAATTGAATGTATAAAATATATTTTCCCCTGCCTCGCTTGCACTCTTCAGTTTAAATAATTTTAAAAAACTAACTAGATATGAACACATCTTAAGGAAATAAATGCTTTATAAAGAAGCTTTAGGATTTTGTTGTGCGTTCAGGGGCTGACATGTGTTCGTGAAGGCGATGCAAAGGAAACCTGCTTCGGCAAGGCTAGTTGGCATGCAGGCAGATCCCAAGATTTGGCATTTACGGTGACTTCACTAAGTGTCATGTCCTCAGTTTTGCTGACTACACTTTTTCATTGCCAGTTATGTGGGAAATTCAGTTATGAGGTTATATGATGAACATGGAATAAGAACAGGGGACATGAATTATAACATATAAGAAATTGACTCACATAATCATGAAGGCTGATAGTCTAAAATCTGCAAGGTGGGCCAATGGTGTGAGAGACCCAGGGAAAGCTGAAATTCTGGCTCAAAGGCCATTAGGCAGGAAGAACCAGTGTTGCAGGTGAAGTCCAAAGGCAGTCACTTGGGGAAGGATCAATTTTTTGTTCTACTCAGCACTTCAACTGATTGAATAATGCCCACCCACATTAAAACCTGCTTTACTCAATCTACCTTTAAAAATTTTTTTTTTATTTTAAGGATTTTATTATTTCCAGAGAAAGAGGAAGGGAGATAGGCAGAGAGGGAGAGAGACATCAGTGTATGGTTGCCTTTCACCTGTCTCCAGCCATGGACCTGGCTGGCGACCTGGCTTGCAACCTGGCTTGCAACCTGGTTATGTGCCCTGGATGGGAATCAAACCAGCGACCTTTGGGTTCACAGGCCGGTGCCTATCCACTGTGCTGCCAGCCAGGTAGTCTACCTTTTTAAAGGTAAATTTCATCCAAAATACTGTCCTAGACACACTTGGTAAAATGTCTGACCAACTCTCTGGGCACCCTGTAGCACATCTAAGTTGACACATAAAATAAGCCATCGTAAGGCCTTAGCTATTCAATGCCACTCTGTTAAGCCAGTCCTCCAAATAAGGTAAAATACAATTGGGTAGATGTCTTCTGATTAAATTATAATACTTAACAGTCCTGCCTCCCTGACATCACCTTGGAGACTGTTGCTCTTAAATTCCTCACATCTAAAAATTGCTCAAGATATGATTTCAGATGGCTAATTGCCCACATTATTGTTACTGTGAATTCTGGATCATAGTTCCAAATGCTTTGGAAGTAACAAATTTTCACACAAATTTAATCATCTTGAACTCTGTACCTTCCTTGTGGACCTTTAATTTAGTTTGTAGCTAAGCAGTTTCTAAGAGTAATGGCATTCATTTTAAACCTTACATGATTAGATTTCAAAATAAATTAACTCACAAATTATGTCCTAACAAAGGGCTAATAGCATTTATAAGGCAAAATAAGTAAACAACAATTTTAAGGTGAAGTCAGGTGACTCTCATGTTAGCATTGGTAAAGAGGATTTTGGTGATATAGTCCAGGTCTTACTATAATTCTGTACTTTCCTTTGTTTATAACTTTCCTTTAAAAATCAATTCCTAAAATGCACACATTTTCACAGTCCAAATCGATAAAATTACACTTATTAAAAATTTAAAGGTATTTTATGAAGTATTCTCTCCATAACTTGAAAACAATCCTATCATTTTTCACTTCAGAACATACAGAACTACCTCTTTTTGAAATACCCAACCCATATTTGAAAAAGCAAATGTTTTGACATAATTATAAAATATTGAATAAATTGTTTCTATAATTGCAGTACTGAGATAAATGGCACTGCCTTTCGTTTCATTCTTTTATAAAAATTAGCCACCTATAATAGATTTTTAAAAATCTATGTTTTCCATTTCCTATTTCAAAGATACTAATCCTAAAATGCTAATATACAACAGACTTCAAAAGTGGGTTATTTGTAAAAATTTTTACTTAAAAATGTCTACCTTTAGATGTTTTTTTTTTTTAATTTTATTGTTGTTGTATTACATCCATCCCCTTTTTGCTCCCCTCTGTCCCCCTCCCCACCCACCCATTCCCCCCAAACTCAATCCCACCTGTTGTCCATGTCCATGGTTCCTTTATACTAGGTTCTTGTCTAAGCTGCTCCCCTTCTTTGCCTCTGCCTCCCCCCTCCCCCCAACCCTGTTCCCCCTGACCACTGCAGGCCTATTCCTTGTATTCATATACTTGGTTCTGTTTTGCTTGTTGTTAGTTTTGCTCATTATTGTCCCGTAATGGGTGAGATCATATGATATTTGTCCTTCACTGACTGGCTTATTTCACTAAGCATAATACTCTCCAGTTCCATCCATGTTGTTGCAAAGGGTACAAGTTCCTTCTTTCT
>PVIW01009196.1:0-53905 GCA_004026585.1 Noctilio leporinus
CTCCTCCTTCTCCTCCTCTTTTTCCTGTTCCTGCTGTTCTAGTGTAACATTTCATCTTCTTTATTATTACTACTTCCAAAGTAGTATGTACAATTTACTGGTTTTGATGAAATGCTCTGGTTTCAGTTGCCTGTTTCTGCATCTAGCATATATGAGCCTCTGTTTTCAGTCCAGGGAAATATTAAACAATCTAAAAGTAAAACAAAAAGTTTTTTCATCTATTATTTATTAAGCACCCATTGTATAAGAGAGTCTTTAAAACTGTTTTTTTCTTAAACAGATACAATAACCTTATAAGATAACTTCAGCCTTATATATATAATTTTATGAGAAACAACTTGAAGGTTTTGGAGATAGCAAAATTGAGCAATCCTTTTAAAATGGGATTTGAACTGATATTTCATCCTCAAAAATGCATGGGAAGAAGGGCTGACGGTACTGCAAAGGAAAACCCAGCTCATCAGTAGTATCTGAGACACACCAGGCTAATGTGTGCAGTGCACATCTTTTGAGCAACTGCTGTGTACTTGTCCCATAGCAAAGGCAATCTCCTGATGTGTGCAGGTGGCCCAAGTGCTGAAATGTTCTGATGTCCCTGGCTTTCCCAGCACAGCTCTGACAACAGAATATAGCAAGATGATTTCTCCTAGCTGGAAATCACACCAGGAAGGAACAGAAACAACAACAAAAACAAAAATTCAAGCCTTTTTGTTTTTTCATCAGGTGCAGATACTTTTTATTTCCATGAGCACAGAAGAAAATGCATGTGGTGGTAAAAAAAAAAAAAAAATATATATATATATATATATATATATATATATATATATATATATATATATGCCTGGGGGATGCATAGTCTGTATTAGTCCTTCCTGTGGCCAATGATGTATTTGAAATGTGTTTTACTCCAGTGGATGGGGAGGGGTGATGTATTTTAATGCAAATACTTCCTTCTTAACCTCCCAATAACTTACCATTAAATGAAATAAGTTCATGCACATGATTAATTCAGGTATGCCATGATTAACAACTGGAGAGTTTTCATTTCCTTTTCCATTTATCATTCTATTTACTCCGTACCTTCTATGCTGGACTAAATGAAATCACATATGCTCAAGTGTTTGTGACCTCAGAAATGGTAATTCCATGTGCTCCAAAAGAAAATTTATTAAGTCCTGAAAAAATAAGTATGAGGTATTAAATTTATTAGACAAGCTTAGATGATATAAACAAGAAGCTTATATATTTTCCCATATACACAACAAAGCTCCATGCAGCACCTTTATGCCTTAGACTCTTGAGAATACAGTAGCAAGTAAAATGTGTAGAATGGATGGAGCCAAAGACTCCATGGAGGTTAAGGCTGTTGGGTTTGTTTATTTATTTATTTATTTTTGAAGCTCAAAATAAACTCACACTGTAATATCAAAAAGAGGTAATTGCCATAAAGTGGCGTCAGAGTTGGAAAGAGAATGATATGCCTTTCTAAAGGAATATAGAAGGGTTTACTAAATGGAGAAGCTATTATTCAACTGGCCCTTGGATTATAGGTTAGGATTTAGTGAGGAAGGATACACCAGTTGGAGGGAGCTGTAAATATGCTTAGGTAGGTATTTGATTCTTATGGGATGCATTTATTTGTCTTTTACTCAAGTTGTTTCTGATTGGTTGGGGAGGCCAAGTACAACCAACATGTGAGTTGACTATATGTATATTATATACACATTTGTTTTTCTTTAAGCAAGAGAAGTCAAGGTTTGGTTTCTACTTACTTAAAAAGAAGAATTTATATGCATGAATAATAAAGAAAAATATCTCTTTTCCTTTTAATTATATTTATTGGGATAACACTGGTTAATAAGATTATATAGGTTTTAAGTGTACAATTCTATAATACCTATAGAATTATTCTATAATTCTATAATTGTATTTATAATATATATATAATATTATAATACTATATAATATTGCATTGTGTGCCTACCACCCAAAGTCAAAGTATCTTCTGTTACCATATTTAACTGCCTTGACTCTTTATTACCTCCCCACACTCGTTCCCTCTGGTAACCACCATACTGTTGCTATTCCTATGAGTTTTTGCTTATTGTTCTTATTTATACATTTTTCCACTTTCAGCTTTATATCCCACATATGAGTGAAATTGTATGGTTCTTACACTTTTTTTGTCTTATTTTACATAGCATGATATTCTCAAGATTCACCCATGTTGGGCAAATTACAGGATTTAATCTTTTCTAATGGCTGAGTAGTTTTGTATTATATACACATGCCTAACAAAGATATGGAAAAGATGCTCAACTTCACTAGCTATTAGGAAAATGAAAATCAAAACTAGAATGGGAAATGATCTCTTAAGTTGAAGAAAGACCAAGTAGGCAAGGCATACCTAAGGGAAAAGGTCATTTTCTGATACACCTGGAGCTCATAGATGATAGAAATGAGCCTATACACCAATGTTGAAATAAATAAAGTAGAGCTATGATAGTTAAATGGAGTAATTTGTATTATACTCAGTGGGATGTAACTGAAAATTATCTGAAAGAAGACTCCTTTTTCTTGGAAGAACTAAAACATAGAACCAGAGGAAGATATACTGACCACATTATCCTTTTCTTGTATTAAAATACAATGGCATTGAGTATGATATAGTAGAAAGAAAAGTGAACTTGCAGTTAAAGGATATGGGCACATTGATTAATGCCTCTAAATCTCAATTTCCTCAAACCCTAAAAAAAGAGTTGATTTCTGACTTTGTCTAGTTCACAAAGCTGGTGTCAAGAATATGTACAAGATAATGATATTACCTCTCTCAGACAAAGGTGAATGCCTGATTGTATGGTGGTATTTTATGGGAGTACATTTAGGAAAGAATGAATGTCATTGGAGTAAATGCCTCTTTGTAATGAGCCAGTTGCTAACCAGCTCCACAGAGTAAAGGCATTGATCCAGGGTATATACCTATGGTTTCAATAGGACTTCTTACTTAAACCATCAGCTGCCTCCCTCCTGGCTAAATGCTGTCCTCAGAACTTCCCCAAGAAGAAAGAACCCCTGACAGGTAAACCAAGTAGCCATACTTTGCCAAGACTTTTCTTAGTATTTATATGGACTTTCTGAATAGTTTCCTACTCATTGCATCATGTAAATCAGACACAGTGAAGATCCTCATAGTCAATGGACAAAGGAGAGGTGAAGAAATGGGACCTAGAAGTGAGACTTCAATTTGATTACTTAAAAAAAAAAAGAAAACAGTGTGCTTAATAATTAGTCCAATTCTGATTTCAAATTTTGGCACTTGGATATTGTTCATTTTTCCCTTTCTTCTGTTTCCCATTCTCTCTTAACTACAAATTTGGAATATTTACTTAGGATATTCTTTTAAGAAAGTTTAGCATTGCAAAACCATACCAAATCAGGGCTGTGTTTTAATCAAAATCTTAATTTTGCAGGAATTGTCATCATTTCACAAAGAGGCAGTCTAAGATTCTGAGGGTGTAAATGCTGTGCCCAAAGACAATCAGGGAAGTAAGTAGCTATACTAAAATTCATATCTAGGTTAGTGTGACTACAAAATTAATTATCTTTTAACTCTACTATGATGCTGCTTCTATTAAAAATAAATGGATAGCATTCAACTTCCTTGACTAGTGTTTTAATCCACATTTATAATCACAAAACAATTAAAATATGTGAAACTAAATATCACAGAGTTGCTTCTGATATGAGAAAATAGAAAAGAGCATAATTTAAAATATCCCTTAATGGGACATCTATGCAATGAATTATAGTAATTCTATAAAGCAAAATATTCCATAGTCTTTAAAAACAGTATAGTAAGTCCATATGTATTTATAGGCAAACATTTCTAGGGTTTATTGCTATGTATAACCAGAGTAATGTGAACAATGTGATCTTATTTTACAATATATATATATATACATATATATATATATATATGTATATATATATATATATATATCACCCTTTTTATAAGCATATAACATTTCTGGAAGGATGTTAAAAAAAATTGCTATTACCAGTAATATCTGGGGATGGAGAAAGAGAGACTTTTACCTTTATCATTCATCTATTGTCTAATTATTTCTTTTATTGCATACATCATATGACTTGTATTTTTAAGGGTTAAAATGAGATCATATAAATCAAGAAACAGAGTGCCTAAAATAATTTTGAGCTTCCAACTCTCATATTTGCCATCAGAAAACTAACTTGCTTTGAACAACTCCAACACACAATTTCTCACCAAGGTTCCCCTGTGGCCAAAATTCAGGATAATCGCAAGTATATAAAAGATGTACATGCATGCAGTGTTACTTTCAGAGTGACAGCTGGATGGGGAAAGCAGTCAAAGGCTGACCCATAGCATATGGCCTTGCAGGTCCCTTCATTCCTGCGCATGTTGCATTCTTGGCAAGGTCAGGGCCAGGCACAAGAGTCACTCATTAAATGCCTGTGGTTCATGTCCACTGCAAGTCAGTATCTTGTCCATGCAGAACTGTGCTCCAGCCTTTGTTTAAAGAACAAAGATGCTTTCACGTAAGGAACTTTATAGCTGCATGTGCAGGGTACAGATTGTTGATCCAATAGAAATCCCATTGTTCAGCCTCAAGCTGCAATTTTGGAGAAAAGGCGTTTGTAATTAATAATAGTATCTCTAAGTGAGCTTTACTCCTACATGGTTTTTTAGGAATTCAGCTAAATAAAAATGGTAATTCTCTAATTTGTTATTTGTCAGTTAGATGGAGTGTGGTGTTGCATAATACATTGTCTAGACCCAGCAAATGCTGAAACTCTGTCTCTAAGAATCTTATCATCATCAAAACACATTTTTCTTTTTGGTCAAGCTAAATGGTAATACAGCTCCAACATTTTATTTACAGGTAATTTTAATATTAACAATAGGATCAAGATTAAGTGTCAATGTTCTGAAAAAATACATAATAGCCTTTAGGGTGTTATAAGGCAATTTGTATCCTTTTGTTCTCCTTTTAGTAGTTTTTTATTGGTGAGTCCTGGAACATTGGCAATGCATTTCTCTACATCCTCACCAGCACTTGTTGTTTGTTGATTTGTTTATGATGTCCATTGGACAGGTGTGAGGTGGTATGGATGTGGAGAAAAGGGAATCCTAGAGTATTGTTGATGAGAATACTATTGGTAAGAATACTAGTATATTGTTTCCACTATGGAAAGCAGCATGGAATTTCCTAAAAAGAAAACAACAATGGAACTATTTCGATCCAGTGATTCCACTGCTAAGAGTCCTGGAATGCCAACTCCAAAGAATGTATGCATCCCTATGTTCATAGCAGCACTATTTACAATAGTCAAGTGCTGGAAATAGACTGAGTGCCCATTAGTTGATTAGTCGATCAAAAAATTGGTACATTTACACAACAGAAGACTATGCAACAGAAGGAAAGAAGGAACTCCTACCTTTTGTGATAGCACGGTTGAAACTGGAGAGTATTATGTTTAGTGAAATAAGCCAGGCAACAAAAGATGGATACCCTAAGACCTCACCTAATACAGGAAACTAATGAACAAATCAAATAAGCAAAATAGAACCAGAACATAGAAACAAGGAACAGACTGACAGTAACCAGAGAGGAGTGGAAAGGGGAAGAAGGGTGGAAGAAGGGGAAGAGTTTAGTCAAGGAATTAGTATAAATGACCCATGGACATGGACAACAGAGTGGGGATTGACTGTGGGAAAGTGTCAAGGGTGGGCAGGGCAGGGGAAAACAAAAGAGACAACTCTCATAGAACAACAATTTAAAAATAAATAAGTAATTTTTTTCACATTATCTCATTTAGAAAAAGAAGCCTGGCCAGCCCCATGTAGTATATGAAGGTCATACAGAAGGTTGAAAGCTAGTAAGAGTTTTGTTTTGTTTTTTAAGTTTTTATTTTATTATTTTTAGAAAGAGGGGAAGAGAGAGAGGCAGAGAGGGAGAGAGACATCAATGCATGGTTGCTTTTCACCTGCCTCCAGCCACAGACCTGATTAGAGACTTGGTTTGCAACCTAGTTAGGTTGCCCTGGCTGGGAATTGAACCTGCAACCTTTGGGTTCACAGGCCGGCACCTTATCCACTGTGCTACCAGCCAGGGCTTAGTAAGAGTATTTTTAATGTATATTTGACTCAGAACAGGTGCAAATTGCACCAGTCAACTTATATGTGGATTTTTAAGTAAATATACAGTCAGCCCTTAGTATCCTTAGGTTTTGCATCCACTGATTCAACTGCAGATCAGAAACAGCATTTTCCATCCACAGTTGGGAATCTGCAGATACAGAGATCTGATTGTGTGCATTGCTGTATGCCATTTTATATAAAGGACTTAAGCAGTTGCAGATTTTGATATTTGAAGGCAGTCCTTGGACCATCCCCTATGAATACTGAGGGATGACTGTAATTAACTGTTTGGGGAATAAAAGTTATGTGTGACTTTTCTGCTGTTCCAGGTGTTGGTATCTCTAACCCCTGCATTGTTCAAGCATCAACCTTATATCCCAGATGCTATAATTCTAATTATAGAATAATTTGTGTTCATAGCAGACAATGTAAAAGGTACTTAAAGCACAACAAAATGGGAAAAGACCTACATTCTCACCATTGAAATATACTCAATTCCATAACACTTTGGCATATTCTCTTTTAAATGTACATCATACATCTGGTTAAGATCATAAACTTTATTTGTAGACTCTCTGGGTTCAAATCACAGCTCTATCACTTAATAATTGTATAACTTGGGGGTGAATCTATTTAATTGCTCTCCATCTCAGTTTCATTATTTATAAAATAAAGATAATAGTGGTACTGACATATTTGATTTTTTTAAATCAAGATTAAGTAACATAGTACATGCACAGCTTTTCAAATAATGACTGGTTACATTAATGTAATTTGTGGTTGTTGTTGTTACCAATGATGATAAAATATAGTACATTAATGGTTTGAGAATTCAGTGCTTCTTTCCTTCCAACTGCCTAATTAACAATATTTAACTATTGTCACTACATATCTGAACTGAGAAATTTTATTAATAGACACTAACAAAGCTTACTGAAGAGTATACTTTAATTGGTTTTTTGAGATCTTGAACCTTCTAAACAGCAATAGCATGTATATTATTTCTTAAATGTTTTTGAGAAATGCCATGCTATTGGACATTTTTTGAACTTGAGAAATGTAAGACATCTAATAACTCAACTATTCTTAAACCTCTTCTTTTGAACTTAAAATAAAAAAGGTCATTTTTTAAACATTAAATTTCTTTTCCCATCAGCCTGCATGTTTTTTTCTTTCTTTCTTTCTTTTAAGATTTTATTTATTGTTTTTAGAGAGCAGGAATGGGAGAGAGGCAGAGAGGGAGAGAGACATCAATGTAATGTTGCCTTTCACCTACCTCCAGCTATGGACCTGGCTTGCAACCTGATTATGTGCCTTGGCTGGGAATCAAACCAGCGACCTATGGGTTTGCAGGCTGGTCCTTTTCATGTCTTTTTCTTACTTTACAAACTTAACATTATTGTTGAGAAATGAACTTAACAATAAGAGACAATCTTGATTTGTTAATTCTCTGAATTCTTGAAAACATTGCTATTAATTTTATAATTATTTTAAATGATAAAAATGATGAAGCATGTTATATTACCCCCTTCCCTAAAATCAAATGTTGGAATGGGGCCAAGCCTGGAATATCTTTGGTTACATGCTGACAAAGAAACAAAAAATATTGTACTTTATTGCTTAATGGTTGATTCTTATAGTTACATTAATATACACTCTAAAAATGCTTAGAGACTAGAGATATTTGATGAAGTAAGGGGGAAAATGCTAGCTCACCAATGTCACCAAGGGGGGAAAAAGCTAGACCTTTTCATTAGATAGAACAAAACTCATGAGACTACATAGCCTTATTTTTATGATTTGAATAATCACATTCTGTTTGAGTAGCCAGATTCATATCCAAGAGACTGTGCTGAACCTGATTCAGTCTTTGTCTCAGAAGAAAGAGAGGGTGTGTAACATGTGAAGATCATCCCTCTTCATGGAGCATCATTATTTTCCTTTTCTACCCTGACCCCACCCCCAAATCTCAATGAGTTAGCAGACTGCCTTTATGGAATTTAGGTGTGTTTCATAAACAAAAGACAAATTGCCTGCTTAGTACTCTCTAAATAATCTTTCACCTAGAACATAACTCTTTTGTTGATCCTCGACCTTTGGCACAAGCAATATTTCTTCTCCTAAGTGTTTTTTTTTTTTAAAGATTTTATTCCATTATTTTTTAGAAGGAGGGGAAGGGAGAAAGAGAGGCAGAGAGGGAGAGAGACATCAATGTATGGTTGCCTTTCACCTGCCTCCAGCCACAGACCTGACTGGAGACGTGGTTTGCAACCTGGTTATGTGCCCTGGCTGGGGAATGGAACCTGCGACCTTTGGGTTTGCAGGCCGGAGTCTTATCCACTGTGCTACCAGCCAGGGCTTCTCCTAAGTGTTTTTGATAGTGATTATAAAAATTTATTGAAAAGACAGCAGAGTTGTAGCGACAGTGAAAAGTGCATGTGTCTGAAGTTACACATTCTGCACAAGCCATGTTCCTTGTATATTCAAAAGAAATGCTTCTTGCACTCCCAAGGGATAAAAATAGATGAAAGAAAATCAGTTATTTGACAGAATAACTTCCTAACCTTTTAAATTTTGAAAGATAGATAAAATACTTACTATAGAAGACTGTTGTAAGATCATTAGATGCTGTTACCAACACCCCTCAGTACTCTCCGAGACCAAGAAGTTTTGCTTTATTACCCCAAAGTAGCCATATATATTTTATTCCCTTATACCAGGGTGTTCATGCAACAAGAATATCTGGAAGGGACAAGAGAAGATTTTTGAATATTACTCACTTGAAATAGGGAAGATGAACTACCTCAGAGACTTTCATCAAATAGCTCATACCAGAGTAATTTTCCAAACAAACCCAGACCTGTGATTAAATACCTTGACCCTTTGGCTTCCTGTAATTCTAAGGACTATCATAGAAACATTGTGGTCTGGTCTTATTAGACTTATTGGAGCTGTGATTAACCATTGGAGAGAAACCCCATTTTTAAAAAATCCATTATGATTCATTTTCTCATGATGTCTTGAAAGCTTTACAGGAGGTATTAGCAGTCTGCCTATTTATAATTAACAAATCACAAACATTAATGTGTTTTCCCAACAGGGATTATTTAAAAGGAGAGCTTTGGTGATGTAGGATTTAAATACATAGGCTCAAGTCTCCAAAAGATGCATTTTGCAGAGATGTTGGGACAATGCAGTGTGTTCTGATGAGATGCTTCTGTCATTGCTCCTGTTTAAAGCGGTCATGAGGGAAAATCCCTTTGCTTCCTCTGGTGGAGGCAGAGCTGTTGTTACTGGAGCACTTAGGCTGCATGCTCACTTCTGAGAGCATTATGCAACCAGTGCAAACACAGCAGGAAGGAACTAGCTCTTTCATTAAGTGTTCGAATTCAGTTTCCATGGTGTTTATATTTGAAGTTTTGGGCTCACCTCAGCCAATCAAAATTGAACTTAAATGTGCATAAATTAAATTAGGCAATTATCATATAAATCATTAGTGTATTTAAGCTGACAGGTAATACGGTGTTAACATCGACCTAGGCCTATAAGAAAATAAAATCAAAGCCGTGGCTGGTAGCACAGTGGATAAGGTAATGGCCTTCGAACCCAAAGGTTGCTGGTTTGATTCTCAGACCAGGCACATAACCAGGTTGCAAGCCAGGTCTCCAGCCAGGTCCATAGCTAGAGGCAGGTGAAAGGCAACCATACATTGATGTTTTTCTTCCTCTCTGCCTTCCTCCCTTCCCTTCTCTCTAAAAATAATAAATTTTTTAAAATCTTTCAAAACAAGAAAAGAAAATCATATGTTGTACCAATTCTAACTTGCAAAACATTATTGGGCAAGACCTGCTGTTGTACTAACTTTGTTCCTCCCCACTCTAATCTTCTCCAGATCACTTCTGGAATATTCTTTTATGTAAAATCTTCTGTTGTCAATCCACATCATGGGACCTTTCAATGACAACCACTCCTTTTTTAGTAAGTGGTAAGGGTCATTGTAGTCTTACCACTGTTTTGGATATGTTTTTTTTTTTTTTAATCTCTTTCATTTTCTAGTGCTATTCCAATATTATAAATTATTTAACAAGGTATTAAGAAAAATAAAAACTTATAGATAGCAGTATGGTGATTACCAGAAAGAAAGGGGGCTAGAAAGGTAGAAGAGGCTAAACAGGGGATAACTGGTAATGGAAGGAGATTTGACTTAGGGTGGTGAATACACAATATAGATGATGAATTATAGAATTGAACACCTAAAACCTAGATAATTTTATTAACCAATGTCACCCCAACACATTCCATTTTAAAAAGTTTAAATTAGGTTCCATAATCAAATCTTTGTAAATTGCCAAACTGACTTCTGGATCAAGATGATGGATGGAGTACATTCTTTTTCTTTTTATGTATTCACATTAAAATGACAGTAAAAGGAGGCATAAATCTACAACAGTGGTAACATCAGAGAGTATGCCATTAACAATTCAGACACTTTGAAGAATGCTATAAGTAAAAAAGTAGATAGGATCACATTGATGGGAAAACTGGAACAAAAAACTGCCAAAAGAAGGTTGCATGGACCAGTTCTTTCCCACAGATGGAGAGTTGTCCAACTTGATACCAGGCCTTGATAAAGGGCAAAAGTGGGCAGTGGGGGCAGGTGTTTGGATACTTAACTAAAGGACCACTGTATAGATCAAGAGCAGAGCAGACTTTTTAACAATCCAATGTGGAGTCACTCTTCACCATGACAGTTATGTCAAATGCTAGGTCCAGACTGAGGTAGTGGGATATAACAGGAAAACCCTTTGGAGGACCCTGGAACACCTCTCACCACAGGGCTTTGTACACTTGGATAAGGACTCCATCCGGATACCCATGTGAATGGGACCCCCACCAATTGTCGGCTATAAGATCTCAGAGCTCCTACCACCCAATGCTGGAGGCTGACTATACCAAAAGTCATGCCCAGAGCCCTGATGAACCTCCACTGCACCAGACATGTGCCACCACTGAAGCCACCTGGCTTGAGACAGACACCTGCCTCTCCACCTGTGTACATCACCAGTGACCACGACTTCATCCCTCATGCTTGTTCCGGTTGCTTTAATTGCGTTGACTCCCTTTCTCTGTGTATAACTTGTACATGATTCTATTGGCTTATTGGAGACATCTCCCCTAGTAACCTGAAATTGTAAAAGACACAGACATGTTTGGAGATGCTCCTTTACTCATGACAATGACATACCCAACAGTAAGACTGGTCAGGCCCTTTCTCACTTCCTTTCTTCCTCTGCTCCTCCTCTTAACCCCATTCATTAGCTGAGAGAGCAATAATTGGTAAATGATCTTGTCTTCCAGGAAAAGTATTTTAATTTCCCTAAAGACTTAGAGATATATGAAGGGGTAGGTGTTTGTTTCTTAATGTTCATGTTTTCACCTGAGAAAGAAGCCAGAGACTAAGATATGGTGTGAAGGGAAACACCTTGAGTCTCTTCCCTAAAACCCTCCTATTTTGACATGGAAGCAATGACCTTATATTCCCTGACTGATTCCCTGGCAGCAATCTCAATACCAAAATTTCTGTGTAAGTGAAACATGGTGCCATCTAAGGTCAAGGGGGGAACCAAGCAACCTTGAGTCAGCTGCATCTCCATAGGGATTCTATAGTTATGATACAGATTGTTTGCTTATTAAAATATGGTGTGGGGTGGATGCTAATGGTGATTCAGAAAGTTGTTATGTGTTTACATTCCCTTAGCAAGCATGCTTTGTCTTTGGCTTGTGTGTTTACTTGTGGTGGCTAAGAAAGGGCTAACACATGTTATGGGGCAGGGAAAATAACCCCAAATTCCTCCCTGTTGGTCCCTGCTCTCTGCACCAATGCTAACAGGTAATAGCTTTACTCCACTTTCACAAAGTTTTTGGTCAGTTCTTTTTTATTAAGGGCAGAAACCTTCTGGGATAGGTATCAGATTTTGCTATTAACAAACAATAAAGTATCTCAGGCATATAATGGACATTTATGTCTGGCACATCTGCACTTATACATTTATACATTGGCTGGGTTATGTCATTCAGTTACAAGGTCTAGAAGCAAGGTATGGTTGCCCTGAATCTCAATTCCTTTTATGGAGCCCAAGGGACTGTGGATAATTGCAGTATTTTATTGTCACAGAAGCTAAGAACTTGCTAATTGGCAAGTTCAACTGCACAAGCCAATTTCAATTATCTTTTCAATATCCCATTGGCCCAGTCAAATCACAAGACAAACTACAAAGTCAACCAGTGGAAAAGTTCACTCAGCATGCCATGAGGCCATGACAAGGGTGTAAATACATAAAATAATTACAGGGGAAGCAATATTTGTGACCAGTCATTGAATTGATCAGAAAGGGAGAGACTAGAACTTACAACTAAGACCATATCAACTTCTAGAAACAACCCATTTGGTCATTCAGCCTCCATGTAAGTTTACATCCAGAGATCAAGAAGCATTTTTTTTTTTTTTTTTTAAGATAATAGATGAAAAGACAACAACTTAAATATTTTGGTAGAGAGTCATTGTTTTCTCTAAAATTGAAAACAAACAAGCAACCCTGATTTCCAGTGGAAGTTTCTTTTTTAACTCTTGTTCTTTCCACTAACATCTGGTCACCTACTCTGCACAGAGCAGAATGCAATGGATGGTACACAGGATGGAGGGACATGCATGAGATTGAGATGAAAAAGGCATTTTTCTAGATGTACCAGCTAATTGTGGAAAGAACCTGGTAAATTATTTGAGGTTAAAAGATGAGCATCTGATTAGAATTGGAAGCTGTTTTCCTACGAACAGTTAAAATTTTATTGACATGATTTTTCTCCGTTCCACCAGAGGGTAGTGAAGCTGCTTCTAGTAAAGCACTGGCTTTTCATTGCAAGTGACCATTACTTGACAAATCTGTGTCCAGTGTGCAAATCAATTTTTAAACAGAAATGTGCTGTGACAAGAAAACATTTTAAATTGCATTTTATAAAACAGAAAATGGTGATTACAGATTATTTCTCTGGGAACGTGTAAACAGACATACTGTTTCAGAGATATCAATAAGATCTCCGATAATGCTCTTTAATAATATCACTTGTGTTAAAGTCAAAGAGAACTGTTAAGCAATTCATTAAATAAACTAACTGATGAATAATGTATGCTAGCTAGAAAGTAATAAAAAGATATTGCAAAATATGAGATTGGAAGTTTGAAAGTTGAAGGACATGCTGTAACTATAGGGACATGACAGGGCTGAAATTCATACCCAGTTTTTCTTTAAAAAAAAAAGATTTTATTATTTTTTAGAGAAAAGGGAAAGGAGAGAGGCTGGAGACCTGGCTTGCAACCTGGTTATGTGCCCTGGCTGGGGATTGAACCAGTGACCTTCAGGTTTGCAGTCTGTACCTCAGAGACTTGCATTCATGCCTGGGCACCAGCTCTTATCTTGTCCAGACCAGACAGAAATGTGTTAATTAGCATAACAATGTAGATTCTACAACTGTCTGATAATTATAAAAATGTAGCTGATTTCACTAAATTCTCTATCTTCAAATACATTATCATTGCAATTAATGGTAATGTTTATTATTTTGAAGCTTGGCAAGTATTTAAAATTTTTTTTTTATGCAAATGGAAGGGTTTTTCTTGTTTTTGTTTTTATCCCAAATAGTCACATTTTCTCCCTCCCTTCCTCTTTCCTCTCTACTGTGTTGCCTTTCTTTTTTCTCCCTCCCAATTTCGGTTTATTCTTCGTAATTTATTAAATTTTTAAAATCTTTTAAAAATTCATTTATTATTGTCGCATTGCAGTTGTTTCATTTTCTCCCCCATTGCTCTTCCCTGTCCCTCCCTCCCCTCCACTACAGTCAGTCCCCACCTCCTTGTCCATGTCCATGCGTGTTTCACATTGACTTTTTATCTAAACCCTACGTCTTCTCTCCCCTCCTCCCGTCCCACCTGGTCACTGTCATTCTGCTCTGTTTTTTCCCATGTCTATGGTTTCGTTCTGCTTGTCTGTTTTGTTCGTTAGTCTCCTATATTAGGTGAGATCATATGGTATTTGTCTTTTGTTGCTAAAACACTTCGTAAACCTTAAAAATCTAGCACTGTGTCATTCTCTATAACTAGCCTAAAGATTAATGATGTTTTAAATCCTGTCCAGGGGTCTTGACTTACGGAACATTTGTTATAACTGTCATAGATACTAGATTGCAGCATGCACTATTAGAGACTAACTCAGATCTCTTTATTTAAAACCAATGCATATATTTCAATAACAAAAATAATGTGGGTGGTCTGCTTCATTAACTACAGCCAAAAAAATGAGATGTAAGTCATTTTATCACTACCTTATATTGAAATTTTGATTTTGCTTTTCCAAGGTCTTTCCCAATCCATTATCACAGTTGAGCACTGCAGCTATCTTGCTACCCTTATGTTGGAACACATACTGAACTCAAATGAATTGGCCCAGCATAAGTCTTATTTTCTTTATCTATCTGTCTTAGGTTGTCGAGGTGATTCTCCAAACTTAAAAAATCCCTTCATGTGAGTTTAAAGATAATCTCATCAAATGCTGAATATCCTTTTCACACAATATTCCAAAAATATTGTAACCAAAAATAGAATTTCCTAGAGGAAAAAATATAGTTTCCACCCATAGTTACATTAAGAAAGGAAAAGTAAGAGTTTATTTGGACCAATAACATCTTAGAGGATCATTGACTAACTTGGAAACTCACCTCTTCTGTGCAGGATTACATGTAATGCTATTTGGTGTTCCTGTTATAGAAAGCTTTGTCTGGTTTCTTAAACTTTGGTGCTGTTTCAGTGAAAAGCATATTATTAATACCAGAAGTTTTAAGGGGATGTTGATTAATCAACCACACTGCTTATGAAAACAATCAAAAGTTAGTTTGAGGACAATTGTCTTCATTGTAACAAAACTGCTATGTTAATGTCTACAATTAATTCCTGGTCAAAGTAAACTGCAGATGAAACCCAACAAGCTACATCAACATGTGGGCCTCTGGGTGTGTGTGTGTGTCTGTCTGTCTGTGTAAAGTCTTTGCTGGATTTCACAACACTGAAATCCTATTATTTTGAACCATATCTAATGAACAGAAAATATCCTCCAAGTTTATAGAAAATGCACCAATTCTATTAATAGATGTCCTAGGAAACACAAGTTGTAAAGGCTCTAAATACACTGGCTTTTCCAATTTAGTCATCTGCCCACACTAAGCCTTCTTAAACCAATTCTTGGACCAATGACTAACAGCAGTAGGACACCCTAGAGGAAGACAGGCAAGTGGGTAAATTTAGGTTCAGCTGAGCATTTTAGTTTTATTTAAGTCATTTTGCCATTGCTAATATAGATGATACACTTTTTTTTTTGAATTGTGTGGGATGAGGTGTGGGCCAGGGGAGAGGAGGAGGTAATGTTGTATTCTTTTTCATTTATCTGAATTCCAGAGCCACCAGGACAGGGCTTGAAGCAGAGTCAGAAAAATGTAGCGACCGGCATTCAGTGGTGCACCAGGAGGCCAGTCATTTTCCTGTTGATTCAGTTTTAAAACGGAGACCTCAAAAAACAATGTTCTAGTGGTGTGCTAAAAGGTGTCTGCAAATAAATATGCCAAAAACATAATTAAGGAAAATGAAAGGTGTTATAAATGAAACAAATTGAGAAACTGGCTGTGAGGAAAGAGGTTTGGGAGGCTGTTACTTGGAAGCACAATCAGTAAATACCCACTTTAAATAAAAGGACAAAATGGTGAGACAGACAGGCTTTGGGTGGGAATAAATGCAAGGAAAGGACTGTAAATCAATAATGTAATAAAAGGGGCAGAAAGCTAATGGTTCTTTTGTTTCAGATGGTAAATGGCGTTTTGTGTTCCACCTGAGCCTTAGTGAAGGCCTTCTTAATTTTGGCACAGCCAGCCTGCCATTTCACTTCCCTGGCTCCAACAATCTCTACTTTACCAAGCCTTGACTTTATTTACTCTGCACTTAGGTACATTCAGGTATGAATCAAGAGCTATAGCTCTTCTGGCATAAGGAGAACCAGTTTCTCAAGGAAAGGTTTTCACTTTTCAGGATTAGGGCCCAAGAAATCAAAAAGAAATCCATGCAGGGAACAATTAATGAAATATTGGCAAGATAGAAAGACCAAAATATTTAAAGATACTTTCTGAAGCTGATATCTTAGTCATTATCTTCTGTGTTTTGAAGTGTAGGGAATACAACAAAAAAAATCTGAAAATCTTGTATTCAAAGTGAGGGCCTATTAGTTGGAATATGTCCTAAATCTTCTGATAAAGGCCAAGCAGATAACTCAAGACTAAATTAGAGAACACAGAATGTCATGCTTGAATGAGGTGTTCTCTAATGAAGGCTGGAGGGGCTTCCTCAACCCATCATAAGGAGCCGATGGTCAATTGGCAATAGGTTGATATTTTCTGTATATTTTGTGCATTACATATAGTATATGCATATGCATATTTTCATTTACAATCTCTGCAGCTTTCTTTTTCCTAATTTAATTTTATTGTAATTGTATTACATCCATCCCCTTTTTACCCCCCTCTGTACCCTTCCCCACCCACCCACCCTGTCCCCACCAAAGTCAATCCCACTTGTTGTCCATGTCCATGGTTCCTCCATACTAGTTCCTTGACTAAATTGCTCCCCTTCTTTGCCTCTGCCTCCTCCTATCTTCTCCCCTCTGCCCACTGAGGGCATCGTATTCATGTATCCAGTTCTATTTTGCGTATTTGTTTTGTTCGTTATTATCCTGTAATGGGTGAGATCATATGGTATTTGCCTTTCACTGACTGGCTTATTTCACTAAGCATAATACTTTCCAATTCCATCCATGTTGTTGCAAAATGTAAGAGTTTCTTCTTTGTTTCTGCTGTGTAGTATTTCATTGTGTAAATGTACCAAAGTTTTTTGATCCAATCATCCACTGATGGGCACTTAGGCTGCTCCCAGCACTTGGCTATTGTAAATAGCACTGCTATGAACATAGGGGTACATAGGTTTTTACAAATTGGTATTTCAGAGTTCCTTGGGTATAGTCCTAGTAGTGGAATTGCTGGATCAAAAGGCAGTTCCATTTTTAGTGTTTTAAGAAAACTCCATACTGTTTTCCATAGTGTCTGCACCAGCCTGCATTTCCACTAGCAGTGCACCCAGGGTTCCCTTTACCCCACATCCTCTCCACCACTTTTTTTTTGTTGATTTGTTGATTATTGCCATTCTGACAGGGGTGAGGTGGTATCTTATTGTGGTTTTAATTTGCATCTCTCTGATGGCTAGTAATATTGAGCATTCTTTCATATGCCTCTGGGCCCTTTGTATGTCTTCCTCAGTGAGTTGTCTGTTCAGGTCCTTCGCCCATTTTTTTAATTGGGCTGTCTGTCTCCCTGGAGTTGAGTTGCATAAGTTCTTTATATATTTTGGATATCAAACCCTTGTAGGAAGTATCATTGGTAAATATGTTTTCCCATACAGTTGGTTTCCTTTAAATTTTGCTGGTGTTTTCCTTAGCTGAACAGAAATTTTTCAGTTGATATAGTTCCATTTGTTTATTTTTTCTTTTATTTCCTATACCCTTGGAGAAGTATCAGTAAACATATTTCTGTGTAGGATATCTAAAATTTTACTGCCTATATTTTTCTCCAGGACCTTTATGGTGGCACTGCTTATGTTTAAGTCTTTTATCCATCTTGAGTTTATTTTGGTGTATGGTGTAAGTTGGTGGTCTAGTTTTATCGTTTTGCATGTTGTGGTCCAGTTCTCCCAACACCACTTGTTGAAGAGATTGTTATTACTTCATTTTATGTTCCTTACCCCTTTGTCAAATATTAATTGACCATGGAGTCCTGGGTTAATTTCTGGGCTCTCTATTCTGTTCCATTGATCCATATGTCTATTCTTTTGCCCCTACCAGACTGTTTGGATGACAGTAGCCTTATAATATAGTTTGATACCCAATATTGTGATTCCTCCTACCTTGTTCTTCTTTCTCAAGATTGCTGAGGCTATTCGTGGACATTTTTGGCTCCATATAAATTTTTGAAGTATTTTTTCTATCTCTGTGAAGTATGTCATTGGTATTTTAATTGGGATTGCAATGTATCTATTCTGCAGCTTTCACTATCCCTTTTTCTCTTTCTTCATTCCTTTTCCATTTCTAGACTCCTCCTACCTCCATGAAATTTAACTAATAATCTGCATATTCATTAGCCTTCCCTTACATTACAAAAAAAGAGAGCCTTTAATCAGTTTCAACTTGCTAGCTCTCTGATTTTTTTGAGTGTCTTTTACTCTGTAAGAGGGTTAATTTCAAAGAAGTCTCCAAATGCCATTTGTAATCATAGCATTTGGGAACAGGGATGTAGTGATAATCCTTTTTAAAATTAGTTTTGTATATTTAAAATAGGTCAGACACAATGACGTATCCCTGTATGTCATTTGTCATTAATGTAACTCAATCATCTTCCTTCATATCTTCTTTTCATACTAAATAGCCTTTGTCCTAAGAAACTCTCCTGTTAGGAAATTGGTTAATAATGATCACATCTGTTACCCTAGAAATTAGATGAGAAAAGTGGAATGTGTTATGTAAAATGAGGGCATTCATTTACCATTGTATTTTTCTGAATTTCTTTTTATTCATGTGTATGGGGTTCTACAAAGGAGTCTTCAGTGACACAAATGCATTCAAAACATTGACATTTCTAGGATAGTAATAAAATAGTATGTAATATTAGGAGTTACTGAGAGGCAGGAAACAATTTTTATGTAAGCAAATACCACATCTCTTGCCAAAGAATACTCAAGGTACCTTTTATAAGATGGATGTGTATCTTTGGAATTTTTTTCAGAGTCAGCATATTATAACTGGAAGTGCATTTAAGGAAGAGATCCTATCTAAACATTATTTTAAATGTTAGCAACTGGAGCCACTCTGCTAATAAAATCTATGTTAAAATGGCTAACTCTTAGGCCTATACTGCTTTCATTATATCCTATTGATGCCCATGGTATTGCCATGATAGAATGGTAAAACCATTTATAATTGTGAAGGATTATTTTTCTCAATCAAGTGTTGCATAGCAACTAATGCCATTATAGCTCCAAAGTGGCAGGTGGGAGTATATGGTGCCCAGAAAGTATAATAACTGCTTGCTTTCTAATTGTAAGTTGATTTGTTTCTGATTGACACATTTTATTTTATTGACACCTCTGGGTCAATCTTAAAACAATGAGAATCGCTACTCCTAAGATTTGAAGCTTTATAAATAATTTAGTAATAAGGGTGATAATGATAATGACACTTTCAATTTATGTAACACTGGTTTATATGGAGTCTTAATTTGATTTTCACTGTAATCTAAAGAGGTAGGAAAATAATTCAAACACGTTGATTCTTGAAAAAAGAAGCAAACTTTGAGACTATTAGTAATTTATCAAGTTTAATAATATTGTAAATAGCTGTGATACATCTTTCTATATACTCATCCCTCCCAAGCTGGGTCTTCTACTATACCATATTCTGTCCCTTTGACTTAATTCAAGCTTAATTCAGTGTTACGTGTCTAATAGCTTCAAATTTATATTCAGTTGAAAATAGAGTTCATGTATAATATTTAGTAGGATTCACCATTCACTTTAGCCAATGACCAGTCATAGGTAGCTACTCTACAAAGTAACACATTCGTTACACCTTTACCGTTGTCTCCATGTAACTATCCATGACATTTTTTAAAAATTGGCTTACTCTGCCAGAAACCAGTATATCTTCACTCTATCAGGAAACTTCCTATCTCTAGATTCATAATACTCTATCTACATCATAATATTCTCCATGAAATTTTGTTTTAATGTAACTAAGATCATGGAAATCTTTGACTTATATTTTTAAAGAGACCTTTTAAACATCATGAACTTGAAAATATTTTGAAAACTAGGTTATTAGACTAAGGTATCTTATCTAAGAGATAAGGAAATATAATGACACTTTTATCTTAACATTTTATTTATTTTCCTAATTTATTTTTCAATTAAGTAATTTACTATGTAAGTAATGCAAGTGAAATGTACAATTCAAGTCATTGTATTTAGGAAAGTCCATGAATTATTCTTTTTCTTCACAAAGTAATTGAAATATTTCATCACATTAAAAATTATTCTGTTTTTATTAAAATAATAATGTTTTCTATAGATTATCTTTATTGACATCTATTATGTTCTTTAAAATAATTTATAATTTTTTCATGGATTTTGTACATTTATTTTTATATGTATTGCTTAAAAGATATTATACTATTTTGTTTTGGGTATTTTGAGTTAGATATTTCCCTTTCATTGCTATTTCTTAAGTAGTTATTTTTGTACAATTCACATACATTTTGCATAAAGATCAGCTCTTTATATATCGTGATTTGCACAATTCATTCTAGGATCAGAACAGATGGGATGGATATGAATTTAAATATAAGCAGTGCTAGCCAGCTCTCAACCCTTTCAAAGGCACTTGGAAAGATCCTAACACATATCAATATCTAAGTGTAGAAAATATACACATACACTTATTAACTATATTTAAAGAGAAAGTAATATGATGGTCATCCTTCTATGGCTATCTTTTTGGTTTTTCTGTTTGTTAATATGCAAATATTTATAGATTAAGAAATGCCTATCTTAGAGTGAGTTTCTATGAAAATAAATTTCTCATATCATCTCAAAAATGCAAGGTGGCTTAGTGGATGATCAAGAGTGAGCTTTATGCCCTAACTGGTAACACAGTGGATAAGGTGCAAACCTGCGAACCCAAAGGCTGCTGGTTCGATTCCCCAGCCAGGGCATATAACCAGGTTGCAAGCCAGGTATCCAGCCAGATCTGTAGCTGGAGGCAGGTGAAAGGCAACCATATATTGATACCTCTCTCCCCCTCTGCCTCTCTCCCTACCCCTCTCTCTAAAAATAAGAAATTAAAATCTTTAAAAAGAAAAAAAGAAAGAGTTAGCCTTAAAAGAGGGTAGTATAAAGAATCAACAATGGAGAACATAGGAGAAAAAAGGAACAACAAAATGAAGCAGAGGCTGAAACAGCCCAAAAATACCTCTATTTTAAGCTACAGATATGTTACAGGTAGCCAGGATACCTCTGAAGATCTACCTCTCATATACCCCTCTTTGTCAAAGACTCATAAGTCCTAAATTATATATATATATAATTATATATATATATAATATATATATATAATAAATATATATATATAATTATATATATATATAATATTCAAACAAATATCTTCTTTTTCTTCAAAATACATTACACTTGTTTTCAGCCATGTTAATACACACTATAGCATAGAACCAGGCCATAGTGAAGAGTATCAAATCTAGATTCCCAAAACTGACAAAGAATATTCTCATGAGCTATATTGGTATGAGGGAAAAAAATTACAAATACAGTATTCTTTCTTTTCCTATTATAGGAAATCACAGGATCAAACCATTGCTTGCTCAATGAATGTGTTTAATTCCCTATATTTGTGATACTTTAATCTTTGATAGACCCAGAACAAGGATCAGAATATCTCTATATGCACATTAATATAATAGCACACTTATCTCTTTTCCTTAACTGTATTATTCTAAAATAAAATAACTTTAAAATTTCCAAATAAAATGCACAATTAAATGTACATATCCTCCATTCTATCTCTGTTGCTAATCTGATTTTAAGAATAATATGAGATATCTAATGAAACAATTGGAATAGTTTATCTTTCTACCATAACTAGCTAGAGAATTGGACAAACTTATAAGACAAGTATTTATAGACATTGGACAACAGGGAATACAAGGCTATGATCCATGAAAGAGGAGAAACAAGGTGATTCACCTTAGGTTCACTTTCTAGATGGTCACATAAATGGAGCACATCAGCCTTGCTGAGTTGAGCAGACGAAGATAGGTATTTGTGGTGGTTGAGGATTGCTTAAATGTGCAGGGTGGAGAATTGGAGATGAGGCAGTTAGTTACATGGAGAAAGAAGCCAAATATCTACTGTGGAGTTGCCTTGCATCTGTTGCAGAATATTAAGCCAGCATAATTATACAGGTAGCTCAGTTGGTTAGAGCATCATCCCAAAATGCCAAGGTTGCAGGTTTGATCCCTGATCAGAGCACATACAAAAATCAACCAATTAATGCATAAGTGAAATCACAAATTGATGTCTCACTCTTTCTTTCTCTCTCTCTCTGATTCTCTCTACCTTCCTCCTTCTGTCTAAAACTCAACAAAATAAACACATAACAAATTAAAAATTTAATTAAATACCTAGGATATCAAAAGTTCATGAGGGTATGGAACAATGTTAATGCAAATATAAAATGGTTCTACCACATTGGAAAAACATAGGGACAGTTTCTTATAAAATTAAACTTCTACTTAACATATAGCCCAAATATGTCAAACCTAGGTATTTATAGAAGAAAAATTAAAACATGTCCATGTGAAAATTCACATAAATCTTTGCAGGGACTTCATAATAGCCTTAAACTGGAGATAGCCCAAATATTCATCAGCAGGTAAATGGATAAGCAAATTACAATATATTCTTACCATGGAATATTATTCATCAATAAAGGGAGCAAACTATTGCCTTGTGCAATGATGTAAATGGAGCTCATTAGTAGGCATTAAAGGACATATACCATGTGATTTTACTTGCATGAATTTTATTTACATAGATAAGTTATATCTAATTGTAGCAAGAAACCAGAAAATCAGTACTTGCCTGGGGTCAGGAAATGAATAGGTAATTCCCTGCAAAGATACAGGAGAGAACATTATGTTTGTTTTTTTTTCTTTGCTTTTGAAGTGAGAACATATTCTATATCTTGATTGCAATAGTAGTTACATTGATGCATTCATTTATCATCAAACTGTATGTATAAATTATTTATTTTAATAATTTAAAGTAACTGAATAAACTTGATTTAAAAAATATAAAACCTACTTAAATTCAAGTAAAAAAATAGATAAGTACTTTCCAATGGAAATAATTTTTGCTTATAAGAAAAAAGAAATGATTCACCTCTCATAGCTTCATACTTTTATTATTTTTTGTTCCAGACTAAGGAAATGATTCTTGGAGTATTATGAGTGGCATAGAATATTTAACTCGAAAGATAATGTTCTACTGTGCAAACATATGTTAATCTTATCATTCCCTAAAGATAAGTTTAGGCTACAGAAGAGTAGTAGGAACTGTATAATTTTCTCATTCATGTAGTTTTTGAAACATGTCTTAGTTAATTTTCTCTTGATCATAAAGGAGAGTCCAAAGAATAAGAAGGACCCAGTGACAATTCCACTGTGCTACCTAAATGCCTATTTTCTATCATCTCAGTCTTTCAGATCTTTACAAACCATAAAAATCATGCAAAGTACCCTAAATCCATGAAGTTTTATTGATTGTGTCAGGATTGTACACTGTTTTGAGTTCAAGTATCTGGTTTACCAGATGACTGTGGTTGAGTCATTGATTTTACTTGCAGTCTTAATAGAAAGAAAGAAATGCCACGCATGAGGTGGTTGAGCTAAAGTCAGGTTCCTCTCAAAGTTAATTATGTACCTGAGGTCATTTTGTAATTCTGAAAGGCATGAACAGCCAGGCTATTCAGTACGACGGTTACGTTTCCCCATGGGCCAACCTATCAGCCAGTATCAGCATGAATTCCACAAAAGGATAGCCTTCTGGGGCTCTTTCCTGCTTTCTTCACTAATTACAGAAGGCCTAGACAAGCCCAGGTATATTCACCTCTTGGAAAATGTCTCTCTACTCTAGAGAAACCCTACAATGATAATGTCCCATCACCATTATTAGTTCAGTCTCTGGATATTTTGAGACCTTATCAGTGACATATGTGAAAATTAAGTGTTCTTAAGTATAAAAAATTAATAAAATAAAGTGATAAAATATTTCAAGTTTCTAAAAGCCTTGGTAATCAATACTAAAGATAGGCATTTCTCCACAAATCATCCCAGCTTTTACCCTAGGAAGAGTGTTGTTTAAATATGGCAAACAGAACCATGGCAATCCATCCTGATACTTTGTCTTAGCATGTGGCAGCTGACCAAAAAGCTGGCCCTTGATTATGCCTTGAAAGAGTGTCCTTGAAAATTCTCACTAGCCTGCTGATGTATGAAATTGTAATTCAGTTTTTCATGTGAAAACCAACAAGTATATTTTGCTGAGTGTTTAAGACAATGTGATATATCTTCAGCCAAGTCTGTAGAAACTGTTCATTATCTTCATAAAGAGGTCTAAGACCATCCTCTCTTTTTAGAAATCCATATGTAACTGATTTTGACATTATTTGTAACACCAGCAGGAAAGTGGAGGCTGTCTTGGTGTGAGGATTCATTCCACTCAACACCCCCTTCAACATCCCCCCATATAATAGATGAGGAAACTGATTGAGTAGTTTTCTCAAGGCAAAACAGCTAATCATCAGCTTCTGTCACATTTTAGGTAGTGTGCTAAATGTTTCCCATCCATTTTCCTGTTTAATCTTGTAAAAGTATGGTATCATTAGGGGTAACATGGCAATTATAAAGATGAGACACCGGCTTCAATTGTGGCATAAACCACCCAAGGATATGGAGTTTGTAAATGACCATGACCAAATTCCAAGATTTATCTGAATTCAGACAACTATAATACGTTCTCCACTGAAGCTCATGTTAGTTAGTGGCAGAGCCAGAACTAAAACTGACTGTGACCATAAACATGTACTCAAGTGGCCTGTGGAGTTACTTATATCTCAAATCATAAAATAAATTTCTTTAGTTAAGAAGGGTATTTAAATTCATTAAACCCCTAAACCAGTAATTTTATGGCCATCTAAGTGACAGGGGAACAGATCCCAAGACATCCCCTGAATAATATATAAATCCATAGACTATTAAAGACTCAGCCATTGATAAGGCCAACCATTGGCCCAGGCATAATTTTTTAAGCTAGTTGTCAGCACAACATAGCTCCTTGGAGGCAAGAATTTTATATAATTTATCTGTAGCTGCAAAGTAACTTAGCCTAGTATAGAATAGGGGGGAAATGCCCAGGAAATGTTTGCTGAAGAAATGGCGAATGATGTTTCTTCTCTCAACTCAGACTTGCACTTTGCAGGATCTGCATCATAAACCTGCAACAGGACCATTCTAAAGCACCTTTCAGTGCCATGTTTAGATGTTCTCATCTGCACATGACACACCCTTACTCTCAGGGGCACAAAATAATAAAAGTGTCTTGTCAAGGAATGTTTTAATGTTGAGGCTTTGAGGAAGACAATATTTCTGTCTCTGACTAGAGTGTAATACCCAGTCTTACTATATCGGTGGTTCTCAGCTGGTGTGCTACTATCATTTGGGGCAGAGAGATTCTTTTGTGTGGAATACTCTGTAGATTGCAGGAGGTTTAGCATCCCTGGAGCCGGCCCTCTTATGCCCAGAGTCCCTGCTGCCCTAGTTATTGTATCCCAGGAACCAAAGAAGAAGGCAGAAGACAGCTAAGAAAGAAGTAGCAAAACTTAAGCTCAGAGAACTTACTTGGATTCAGTTTGATAACCAGGAGAGTGGAAAGAGGATGGAGATGTTCATTCTGAAGAAAAAGTACAGAAACAGCAGTGGATTCTCTGAGTGTAATTCCTAGGAATGAATGAACTTTCAGAAAAGTATCAAAATATAGAAAGTGTGAGATAATGCAAACATGCCATCCACATCTTGTTCACCCTCATTTCTTCAACCCTGTTAGCCAGAGAGAGGTTTTAGAGGAACTAAGCAGGCACAGATTGATGTCTGGATGTTTCATCATGGAACAGATGTTGGATTCATTGTAAATGATCTGAAAGGGATCGGTCTCAACAGGAAGCAGGTTGAATGAAAAGGTGACAGATTTCATGTTGTTAGGTTCTCATGGAAAGAAAAGTTTCAGAAGTAATGTTGTGTGTGACATTTGCTTGTTCCATCATACAAGCTACTGTATCCACAGAGAAGGATGATAAAAGGTGCTTCTGTGGCATGCACACATTTGGTACCCAACTATGACAAACTCTCACAAAACATGCAGAGACTATTTGGTTTGGGACATAAAACCAAACCCAGACCTTCCACTTGCATGAACCATATGTCCATTGATTTTCAGATGATTAGAATGAGAAGTGCTGATGTTTAAAACAGCTTCTAAATGATGTCAGTGAAAACATTAAAAAAAATAAGGAAAGAAAAAACCTTCCTTAGGATGCTTCATTAAGTCTCTTATTAGCAGAGCCAACAGTTTGCCATTTGAGAAGGTTTCGTTTGACCAGTTTAGCTTTTGAGATAAGCATCTTGTCAACCTTGCAAAAACAACAACTTTGAAGTATTATCCAAATACCAATGAGTCTTTTGCATATGGAGAAAATGCATGGTCCCAGGCTCAGTGGAGCAGAACACTCCCATGAAGGCTTTGAAGACCTCTGAAGTCCCTGGAAGCCTGCAGAGGGAAGCAAAAGCGGATTTTGCTCCAAAAAGAAAATTAAGCTAATGAAAGGCTGCATAATAAATGAAGTTACCCATTGGGTTTGCTAGAGAGGTGACTCATTTTTAGTTTGCACAGCAACAGACTACATAAAAAATACTTTAGCAGTGTTAACGTTTCTTAAAAATAATTTATAGCCTTAGGTAATGTATTAGTTTCTAGGGCTTCCACAGGTGACTTAAACAACAGGAATTTATTTTGTCACAGTCCTGGTGGCTGGAAGTCCAAGGTCAGAGATGCAAGCAAGGTTGATTTCCTCTGAGGACCATGAGGGAAGACCTACTCCACTTCACTCTTCCTCAGCTTGCAGCTGGCCACCTCCTTGCTGCCTCGTCACATGGTTTCCTGTGGTGTCTCTCTGGGTGTCTGTCAGGTCTTGGAGTTTTGAGCATTGACCCAGTAGATTCTGATAGTAGGCAGGCTTCTCACCTGGTGATAAACTTGGTCTTAACGTGGAGCTGTCAGGAGACTGGGCATGCTTTATTGCAAGCAGCAGCAGGCTAACGACCGTAAGGGCCAGGCAGCTTGAGATGATGTCGGTGTTCCACGCATGTCATATCCAACCTGTATAGCAGTGGCATGCCTAGCTTACAGCGGGGACTTCTTATATACACCATGGAACAAAGGAGTCCCTCTGCACTCTAGAACAAAGAGGCATATACCTAAAGACAACACTTGCCTGCTCAAGGCCACTATGGTGGCCACTCAGAGTTCCAGGGCTCTAGGATAAGATTATCTTCAAGGCTAGCTAGTTGGCAGACTCCAGCAGAAGGACCAGCCATATACAGAGAGAAATGGGGCACCAGCGCCCCCATCCTGACACTGTCCAAATTTCCTCTTACAAGGATACCAGTCAGATTGGATTAGGGTCCCCCTTAAAGGCCCCATTTTAACTTAATCACTTCTTTGAAAGGCCCCATCTCCAAATATAATCACAGTCTGTGATACTGTGGGTTGGGGAATCAATGTATGAATTATGATGGGAGCTGGGGGCAATTCAGCTCCTCGCAAGTGATTTTAAAATACTTCTTGGGATTCTTGGGGGAGAGGTTAGTTTGTTGTTGCTTTATTTGTTTTGGCCATATCATTGCAAAATAAAGGGTTCTAAAACTGGCATAATTGGTTTCTTCATAGCTTCATAGCTTCATAGCTTCTCAACCTCAGCACTAAGGACATTTGGACTGGGCAATTCTTTGCTGTTAGGAGTTCTTTTCAGCATTGTAGGTTTAACAGCATTTATGACTTCTGCCTCCGAGATGCCAATATTTCCCCACTGCAATTATGACAACTTAAGTTGTCTCCAGACATTGCCCAATGTTCCTTGGGGTGCAAAATCTCCCCCAGTTGAGAACCATGGTCTTAAAGTGGAGGAAATAAAAGTGAAACAGCAATAATAATAATAAAAAAATAAAACAGGGAACAATAGTAATAAAAGAGTTGAGTCTGAGGGACATTATAGTGATGTTTTTTCTTCTGATAAATACTTATCACCTTTAGTGCCAGACTGGCTGGGGTTTGCATTTGGGCTTCAATAAATGCTAGCCATGTGGTTTTAGGTTCATTTCTCCTAAAACAGAGATGTCTCAGTACCCTAATTTTATTGTTTGTAAAATGGTGATGGTGATAGTGCACGCTAGGATTTTTGTGATAAACAAATAACTCACACAGTGCCTATTAATGGAACTGTTGCAGAAGCTGCAGTAATAGTAGAATCCTAAACTGTCACTAGAGTGACCTCAGTTCTAAAATGTGCGATGACCCAGGATTGAGCTGAATTTTAGCAAACTTGACAGACATACTGTTTGAAGATACTTGAGAATTGGGCTTCTAATTCATGTTCCATGAATAAATGTCAGTCTGGTAAATAAACTCTTAAAATCTGCATGTGACTTTTTTTATATTTATTATTTTTTGAGAGAAGGGCAAGGAGGGAGGAAGAAAGAGAGAGAAACACCAATGTATGGTTGTCTTTTACCTGCCTATAGCTGGGGACCTGGCTGGAGACCTGGCTTGCAACCAGGTTGTAATGCCCTGGCTAGGGAGTCAAACCAATGACCTCGGGGGTTTGCAGGCCAACACCTTATCCACTGTGCCACCAGCCAGGGCTCAGCATGAAATTTTTAAAGAATGTGTGAGCATGTGTATTTTCCTGAGGAAAGGACCATAAATTTTCATTATGGTCACTAGGAGTCCTATATACCACAAAAAATGTAAAGTGCCGCTTCACAAATATTAATGAATCAAAACATTAAATTAAATAGCTGGTCTTGGGAAATATATTAAACATAATAAACTGCTAGCTAACCTACTTATAAAGAAAGGATATGAAATACAAATACACAAAATAAGAAATTAGAGAAATTAATATAAAAACAGGAAATTAAAGGATAACCTTTAGGAGGATTCTTTGTTCACCTCGATGCTAATAACTAAATATCAATTATATATTTACAGATTATTATTATAATCACAAAGCACATGATGCTTTAGCTCTGATGATCCCTGGTCTCTCTTTGTTCATTCTATTACAATATATGGTTCTAGGAAAACCAGCTGGCTTCCTGACCAGGGGCTGCAGCCTGGATCCCTGAACAAGTAACTGCCTGGAAACTTCTCCCCATCCCAGGGGACCCTGAGTCCCAGGATAAGGGCCACAATAGCTTGTAATTCCTGGAGATTAACTGGTCTGGGCCATGATATTTTAGTAGCTTATATAAAGCATCTTGACTGTTTGCCTGTCTTTTTCCTATCATGTATCTATTAAGACTGTGTATTTAAAAGAAGGTGATTTGCTTGCTTCTTCCTAGATACAAATGCTGCTCCCATGTTATCAATTAAGAATGACATCATGTTTTGTAGAGTTTCCTAGAAGCATGCTCATTAAAATATAAGAATCAGGATTAAGCCAGTATGCCTTTTTATCACTAATGCCAGCAAAATTGAAGAAAAAAAAAAAGTGAATTGTGAAAATTGGAAAAAAACATGTAAATGAACACTTTGTGCAAATGTTAGGATTATTTATGTGGTAACACAGAAAGGTCAAGTGGAAAACTCTTACAAGTGTTCATTCAGTAATTGAATTATTTATATTTAACATGCAGCATGTATATATATTTATAAGTGTACACAACACAATTGCAAAATGTGATGACTATGACCCATTTTAGAATTGAAAATGGAAAAATACTTTAAAATTAGAGTAAATATTAGAAATATGTATGTATATGGGTATATATGTTTCATAAATATAGATACATTTTTTGGTATAAGGTCATATTAATAAAACTGCCTCCAGGGATATGAACTGAATAGCTTGGAGTAGCATAAAGGGACATACTTTTTATTTTTATACAACTCTACAATTTTGAGCTGTGTACCATGCAGATAAATTACCTTTGTAAATTACATAACTAAATATTTATTTATTTATTTATAGAGAAAGGGGAAGGGGGAAAGCTGAGAGGGGGAGAAACACATCAATGTATGACTGACCTTACCTGCCTGGCTGGAGACCTGGCTTGCAACCTGGTCATGTGCCCTGACCGGGAATTGAACCAGCAACCCCTGGGTTCTGGGTTCACAGGCTGATACCTATCCACTGAGCCAACTGCCAGGGCTAAAATATATTTTTAAATAATCATCAATTTTGATTAATGATGCCAGTGTTCACAAGATTCTGAAGCAAACTTTCCTTCCAGGAACAGCAATAAGTTTGAGAGTGATTCAAACCATACAATGGAATTAGAAAAACATAATTTAAGTGAAGTTAGTGTAAGCAAACGTATATATAATAAGTGATAAATAATATGTATTATACTTCATACTTAAACACAATCTCCCTCCCTGGTAAATAATTATTTTTAAAAATTCTAAGTAAATATTTATTCAAAAATAATCTCTTCTAGGGTGAAGAAGTTTTTCAGGCTACATTCTCTAAATTACCATCTGTTGTCTTTTCCAACCAGAAGTTATTTCATATTAATTCAGTCCACTTTGAATCATAGCTCTTATTAATATGTTTAAAACTGTATTCAGTTTATTTTTAAGGTCCACATTAAGTCAGCAACATCTATCAAATATAATCATGTTATACTAATACATTTTGTGCATTTGCCTTCCAAAATATTCTTTGAATTTCTCTCCTCATTTCTCACCTCCATCTTTTCAAAACCATTCAATACTCATTTGGGGGAAGATGTTCCACTATGTCTCTGTTCTCCGTGTATGGAAATAAAAGAAAGTGTAACCCTTTTAGAGGGAACAGTCATTCTGGGTCTATGGAATGAGCTAAAGAACAATAATCTGCTTTGCATACATATGTGCACTATAACCCTTCCTGTGTAATGCCATTCATTTTTTTATCAGGATCATAAACTTCTCAGTGGTCTCACTCCTTATTCTTTCCAGGTACAATATGGTGCTGGTCATAGCAATATTTTACCATTGCCTTATTGTTTTCATATTTATCATCTTATACAATGGTTTAGTTCAAACAAAGCTTGAAGTATTTATGAGAAGACTGAGGTTCTGAGCAGTGATGCCTCATTTATGTAAGAAAATACGATAGCTGGTAATCATCGTGTCTAGATATCTAAGCGATCTTTATCATTAAGAGAGAAAATTAATGTTAAGCAGCTTCAGGAAAATTAGTAGGCAATAGAGGAGAATGGTTAATAGCATAGACTAGGGTGTCAAACAGTCTTGGATTTAGGGCCTGAATTTGGCATTGATTGATATGACCTTGGAAAGTTAGTCAGGGATATAATTGTCAGTTAACTCAAAAATATATTGGAGATCAGGGTAACAGTTCATAGGGCTGTTTATTTCGTTCACCCAACAAATGACAAGGACCAACAATGTGACAGTGTGGATACTATGGTAAGTAAAAGCAGGAGTTTCAAGCCCAGTTGAGGAGACAGTTTGTTCAAATGATAGCACTGATAAGGAAAATTAACACCACTGCCGTTACAACAACGTAGAATTCTGTTGCTAGAGCAGCAAACATATGCTGTCCCTGGGTTTTCACACTTGCTGTTACCTCTGCGTGCAATCTTTTTCCCTCCAAAAATCCCCACAAGCCATTATTCCCTCTTTATCCTCATCTCTCTTCAAATGTCACTTATTCCAGAATCCTTTCCTGACCTATTTTTCTAAAGTAGGCCCTACACTCATTTATCTCACCTTTTACCCTGTTCTGTTTTTAGCCATGACACTTAATTCACCTGCCATTGAATCTTTATTATGCACCATTTGTCTCCCATGATCACAATGTAAGCTTTGTGAAAGCCAGAGCTTTATCTGTTGCCCTACCTCTATTTTCCACACCGAGAGAAGGGCCTGGCACAAAGTGAGTACAAAGCAAGTAACATGAATTTGAATAAACAGATAAGTGAATTAATTAACAGCAGGGAGATTTGGAGTTAGTGCAGCTTCCCCAAGAAAGTGCTGCTTGACAGAGCAGAGGGATAAGTAGAGGCTAATTGTGCAAAGTTGTGGAGGAGGAGCATTCCTGAAAGAAGACAGTAGATACCAAGGCTTGGAAGATAGGCAAGTGTATGTGAGGTCACAGGTCCAGAGCAATTGAAGTGGAGGGGACTCTAAGGCAAAATGAGAGGAGGAGGAGCTAGACCTTACTGGATCTTGAAGGTCATGATAGGAGATTTTGTTTACATACCAGTAGCAAGAGGCCTTTATAAGTTTGAAAGGGGAAAGGTATAATGACTGGCAAAGGTGCAAAGATGTGGTCAGATTTTGTTATTTGAAACATCTCACTTTCATTGAGGTTGGGGGGAGGGGGATGCTAGGCTGGAAAATGACCTTCTAAAGAAGCCCAGGTCTTCATCCCCAGAACCTGTACATCCATTAGGCCACATGGAATGCAGCCACAGGCCAAGGAATGCTGCTGGCCTGTGGAAGCTGGAATAGGCAAGGACATGAAGTTTCCCCCCTGGGTCCTACAGAAAGGAAGGCAGTTCTGCCAACACCTTGACTTAAATGAGATCCACTTTGGACCTCTGACCTCAAGAACTATAAGGTAATAAATGAGTCATTTTTCAAGCCAATAGTTTTTGAGGAATTGTTACAAGCAACAGGGCACTAATACAGAGCAGGTGGTTACAAGAGCAATTCTCTTAAGAATGATATGAGATAATAGACATAAAGCACTTAGTAAACTGCCTAGTCCTAATAAGCATTCATTAAAATAATATAAACATAGCACTCCATTATTTTTGTTGTTGACTTCTTTTTTAAGGTTGTTGACATCACTAGAAATACAAGTTTATTAAACCCAATAGTACCTATACCTAATGTAGCTTCTATACTAAATCTGTAATTAATATTTTAATCATTATGCATTACTATCAAAGAACCTAATGAACCTTCAAGACTTGGCCCTTTCCACCTTCACAAGTTGTAGATTCAAATAAGCAGTGCAGAACAGAAAATGCATTAGGAGCAATTTTGCATCACTCCTTCCTGGTGTTGCTATAATATTTGCACTGCTGGGCTCCTCTGCTGACATGTAGGAGACTGTGAAGAAGGGAACAGGCTATTCTTTACTCAGGCATTGTAAAAATTCAGAATAATGATGGTTTTTAAACAACCTCCTTACGTAGAGACCCCAAATTAAAAACAAATGGTGTTCACTCAAATGTATAACAATATAGCACTAGTCAATAGGCATCTGTCACAGAGTAGAATAGAAAATAACAGATCCCAAGTACTAAAACATTCAAATACTGAATTAATAGATAAGCAAAAGCACTCTCTCTTTACACCAAGGATTATAACTACTAGCTATAAAAATAATTAGGCACATGTGATGGCAAATGATAGCTTTCTTAGTTTCTCTGGGGTCCTTAAACTGCCCAATCTATTAGGATATGCCATCCACTTGCTATCTTTTTTTCTTTTTTGATGACACTAGCTTACATCTCTAATCATTATTTAACAGATCATAGTGCACAATGTTATAGAATGAAGAGCCATTGCTCACTTCTGACAAAGGAACCTTCATTAATTACTTAGGAAACCAAACCTTAATTAGAAAGCTGTAATGAATTTGGAGAAGAAAACAATATTTCAAGGCCTTCTATATCTGGAAATGGGAGGAACTAATCCTGTTCTCAAATGCAAAGTCTCCTTCTTAGGAGTCTAACTCTACTAGATGCTATTAATTTTAAAAATCTCAATGATGCCTCAAAGATGCCTTTGAAAACTACTCAGCATAGTGGCTAATCTGATGTGATTTCAAAGCTAGAGAGAAACATTATCATAGAAACAAGATCTTGACTGATTTGAATTTCTTCTGTTCCTGCTGCTTAGCTTTTCCTTGTGAAGTGATAATGCCCCTTTATGACTTTAGTCTTTTTCTGCTTTACCAAAATGTATTGTTAGGAATAAAATATGGTGATTCTTGCTAGGAGTAACAAGGGCAGATGGAATTGTAAATTACAAAGAGTCCATATTCCATATGAGAACAGCTTTCTACATTCCCTTTGCTGTTCTATTTGAAATTCTATCAGGAAATCTAATAAAACCAAAGTTTGTAATAAAAAGCAGAAATTCCTATTTGCTTTAGTAATTAGTGGATTTTTTAGATGAGAATAATCAGATTGTTCTTAGCTGTCATTTAGATTTTAAAACAAGATTTTTATTAATAAAATTTCTTTGAAAAATTCTTGTTAGGAAACAGCAAAAATTTTGGGATTTTTTGTGTATATCATAATATATTGCAAAGTTTATAAGGCAGTACAAAGGTGATAAAGAGTAGGCTTACAGTTAATACAATATAATACAATAATTAATAAATAATAAAATAAAAAATAAAAAGAGTGAACTTTGTGTTTTGTGTTCCTCCAACTATAAACCTACTTTTGCCCACCCTGTGTTTACTCTCTGCCAAATAGAAAGTCATGTATTAATAAGTAAGTGCACAGCAGGATGTCTTCTAGGTTTTGCATAAATAGAAAAGTTAGGAAAGGCTCTATCTACTCAACCATCCTAAATGGGTTTTGCATAAAGGGCATTAAAATTTGGGACCTAAAAAGGGCTTCTGTTGTGAGTGGCACACGTAGGACAGCTTGATTGCTCTACATGCAGAATCAACATCAAGAGATTTTGGAAGCATACTTTTTTGGTGTTTGGGTAGCTAGTGATCGTTGGTCCTGGTGCCTGGGGGTGTGGGGAGGGGAAGTTGGGACCTGCATCCAGTTTGAACTTATGCTGAGGTCCTGTATTATAATGAAATTCACACATGTAAAATGCTGCTATTCAGGCATCCATTGGATTTCAAGAGTAATATGGAATCAAGAAGGCCTGAAGTCTTGGTGTGTTTTAAAAAATAAAACCAAAAACTGGAAAGGTGTATATGTGTGTGTATGTGTGTGTGTGCGCGCGCACATGTTGAGATGGGTGCACATTTATTTTCTGCTTATTCCTTCCATTGGATTGACCAAAGTATTGAGGGTATTGTTTGGACAACCATTCCTCACCTCTACCAATGTGTTAATATTCAATCTTGGCTCCTTTCCCTTCCCGTAATTGTGTGGGATTCAATATGCTGGGTTGCTTTATTACTTCTCAGATTGCATGGACAACCTGTCAGAGCTTTTGGCTCTGATTTCATTTTATCAGCTAGAAAGGTCATCAGCACAATCCATTTACATGGCTGTTAAATAACAGTCAGAAGATGAGTGATAGAGGGCTGATGGTGACGGCCTTAAGACAAATGCCAGCTGCTATTCACTTCACACCCAGGGAGACATTCATTCTTCACCTGTGAGGACAAATTTATCTTAATTTTTAAAAGACTTTTGAGTGAGAACGCTTATTAATGGTCTTATAATTGCCCACACTTCTGTGTCTTCAAATTGTATGTCCCTTGCCTCTACCATAGCATATGAGCATTTCCTAAACTCTTCCAATAATCTCCCCAAAACTCCTAGGTGACTGACCCAGACTCTCTGTATATGGTTGTCCTTAGAGATGACCCAGACCAGTTGACTTTGAAATATGTTGTGAATTGTAGAAGGGATTTTTTTTTTCTTTTCTCAAATTTAAGAAAAGTTTGGTCCCCTCATTGTTAGTAATATCTAGTCATGTAATGTAATTCACTCATACGGTGATATGAAGTAGAGCAATGAGTATTTAGCTTCTTCACTAAGTGAAGTGCCATTAGTTGTAAGGGCTAGGGCTTAACTGTTCGTTTCTGTTAAATCTCTTTCTGCAGGTGAATTTACAAACTCCTATAGCTGAGGATAAAGTACATGTATTTTCTTGAAAGTAGATGTGTCTTACTGCTGATTCTACTGTGGATCAGGCTTGGGTGGCATGGGGGAAAGAAAGAAGAAAAAAAGCTTGACCTCTTAGTATCTGCAAATACAGTGATGAATATCTGGGAGGTACAGTCTAAGAAAGACATTAGTTCAGTATCTTTTAGTATGCTATAACATATTGTCACTGCCAAATGTCATAATTGCTTCTTCTTCTTTTATATTTTTATTTTTTGGCTTACAAGGGATTTAAGAATGATGGACTTCCACGTCCTATAGACTCTAAAATGAAATCAGAAATTTCTTTGATTTTATATAACTGACTCCATTTTCATTTATTTCAGCTTACTACATTGTTATAAATTATTATTTTTGGTAGATCTGTAACTAATTCTCTGATTTCCTTTCCATTGGTAGTTTTCCCACAACTGCACTAAATCAGTTGTAATAACATTTTCAGGAGTGTAGTGATGTGGAAATTTATGGGCCTCTTCTCACTACCTAATAGTTCCTGTTTCTCCAAAACCATCTGCATTGATTTATTTCTTCAAAATTTGTTGGGGATTCTGCACCCTAATATGATCATTTATTAAAATATTTTATTTATTTATTTTTAGAGAGAGGGAAAGGAAGAGGGAGAGAAACATGATGTGCAAAAGCAACATCAACTGGTTGCTTCCCACACAACTCCAACCTGTGACCAGGACCTGGCCTGCAACCCAGGCACATGCCCTGACCTTTGGGTGGAATGACACCAAATACACTGAGCCACACCAGTCAGGGTTGTAATGTAATTCTTGATTACTTCCTTTAATAAACCCCAAGAAGATTGGGTTTACTACTGGAAAATAAATTTGGATACATTTTGGGGTCTTGGGTTTACAATGTAAATGAAAATTGGTACTTGAACGGGGTACATCTTAACTTCTATCTAAGTATTTATATGGTCAGATTTCTTTAAGTTTGTTTGTTTGTTTATTTTTTCTTTTATTTTTATGACTGGGGTAGTGGACCAGGATAAGATCCAGTATTAGAACTGAGATTTATAAAGTTCAGAATAAAGAATTTGAGCTTCATATTCTATGCCTGAAATAGAGCAGTCTTATCTTTAACTACTTACCTCACAAGTAAGAAGACCTAGTGTATGGTTTAGGAAACTCAAAATCAATAAGCCTAATTATCTCTTTGGGCAGAGATTCAGTCTATGTGGGTTTATCAGTTACTTCTAAGCCCTGGGTCCAAAAATCAACTTTAAGAGAGAACATGGTTAAAAAAGTTATTTTTAAATAGGTCTGGGAGTGGTGTAAGGTTATCGTTAGATACTCCATCATAACATAATCTCTATCCATAACAGGCAGACCTAGATTCATATACTTGTGGCAATAGTTACCCATTATGGAGCCTTGGCAAGACAGACATTCCTTTAAGAGTCCCTACCTTTAAAATGGGAACCAAAGTGTTTAGCCCATAGTAGTTGACAAGAGAATTAAATAGAGTAAGAATGCCTTAACCTAACAAATACTCAACAAGTGGTTAAAGTAATCCATGAACAGTGGTAGTAGGGCTAGACCAAGTGGTAGTGACTTTGCATAACTTATTTATTTATTACTTAATATTCCAAACAGCCATGGGTGGTAGGTATCTTAAATGCCCAGTTTTAATTGTGCCATTGTTCACTGAAAAAGATTAAGTAACCTGTTAGTGCTTGAGACCCCAAAGTCACCATGGAGGAAGTGGTGGTGATGGTGAAGGTGACTCAGACTGCGGACAAGGCAGAAATCAGACCAGATCATTCATAAGGTGTGCTCCCTCTCCTAGCATACTTTCCGTGAATGTGTGATTCCCTGCAGCTCCTCACCGCAGCACACAGGAGGAGTAAACTTGATAATGGCTGGTCCAGCTTGCAGTGGGTTTCACCTTTGAGAGACTAAAACTGAATCAGAAAAGCCAATAACAGAAAATGAACAAGAGAGACTATCATTCAAAAGGAAAACTAGAATTTAAGCAGCTGAGATTTTTGGCAGAGGCTTTTTATCCAGCTCCTTACCTCCCTAAGGCTGAGTGATTATTTATTTTCTTCCAGGAAAGTGGAAGGGCCCTATTTATATTTGAAAATATATAAACTATTATATATTAATAGCTTAAACTATTCAGTATTTTTTTTTTTTTTACCTTAGGTGACCTTTACTCAGGGTTCATCTGTAAAGAATGTATTTTTTAAATTTAACAGAAGAAACCCAATTATAGAAATTCCTATTAAAAATAAGCATTAATTTTTTTATTGTACTGCATTATTTTGCTTTACACAGAAATGTGTTCTTAGAATGAAAGATTTCTTGGTTTCAACAGAAGCAACTAAGGATATGCAGTATTGAATTGTAGTTGTCAAAAAAAAAAAAAAAAAATCCATTCAAGGAGTATGAAGCTCCTTTCATTCAATTGCATTCAACTTTTTAAAAGGGCTGTTTACTTTGGTTAACTATGGCCCATTAATGAGACATCATTTTCTTCCATAGCCCCTCTGATCCCACATGACACCCTTTGTTTAGCTTCCAAGGCTCTTTTGTCTATAGTGAAGAGAGTCTGTTGTGTGTCTGTTTTTCATTGTGACCGATATATTTTCCCCATGTAAAATAAATGAAAGAGAAATGAATGGAAGGCAAAGAAATGGAGAAAAAAGTAATGTGATAAGAGGAGTGAAAATAAATATAATTTACTAAGCAGAAAATTATTGAATTCATTTTAGGAAGGGATTGTGACAAATCTGAATGAAGACACTTAGAGTGAAGTCAATAATCAGTTGTCCACCCACATTAAAATGCTTATGATAATTCATAGCATAAGACAGGTGAAATTCTTCTTTTAAATATTATAACAAAGTCTAAAGTGAAACAACAAAACCTGTGTAAGTCTGCTGTGATGCACAAAAAAAAAAAAAAAAAAAAAAGAACTAGACATTAGGTTACCGAGATCATTGTACTATTTTTTAATTTAATTTCATGGATGAACTTATCCAAGTCATATATTTTCTCTCAGTTTTTTCATAGAAAAATGATAAGTGATTATTAAGTGATTATAATAGCCTCTTCTATCTCAAAATTTAGGTAAGCCTATATTTCTATGGAAATATATTTATTATTTATTTCTTCCTTAAGAATATGTAGAAATATTATTTAATGTATAACATTGGGTTGACCAAAAAGTTTGTTTGGTTTTTTCTGGTTGTACTGAGTTGTCTTTAATTTCATTTGAAACAATTTTGTTATAGTGTATTTTGACAGCTGTCATATCAGCATGCATTAAAAAAAATCATCAAAATTGCTGAATTTTTGTGTAGCCATTTTAATATTGAAGATGGAAGAAAATACTTGATATTTTCAGCATATTATACTTTATTGTTTCAAGACAGGTAAAAGCACAAGTGAAATACAAAAAAAAAAAATGATTTGTGCAGTGTATGGAGAAAGTGCTATGACTGATCAAATGTGTGAAAAGAGGTTTGTGAGGTTTTGTTCTGGATATTTCTCACTGGAAAATGCTTAATGGTTGGGCAGATGTGTTGAAGTTGATAGTAATAAAATTGAGACATTTATTGAGAAGGGACAACATTATACCACATGGTAGATAGCCAACATACCCAAAAATCCAAATAAATAAAGTTATTGGTGAAAATGAAAAAGGTGTCTTCTATTTTACAAAAACAAAAAAAGTGGAATTTTTTGCCAGCCCAATATTTGTGGTTCAATAATATAAGTAACAAATGGTGAAAGTGGTGGATTTTAGCACCTGTAGTCAGCATGATTCCCTAAGGCTAGTCATACTCTACATATCTCTATAGCTGCTACATCTCTTTCTTCCCTATTTTACAACCAAGTTCATAGCTAACTGAAAGATTATTATTAAATTAAATTAATAAAATTGGTTTCATCTTCTTTTGTTGCCTCAGTCACACATTGCTTAAATTGGGCACCATAATCCCTTTTAAAATAATCCTATTTCATTGATTCACTTACTGAGTCTTTAATGAACAGTTACAGTGAAATAAATATTGTGCTAGATGCTGAGTATGTATTGCTGGAAAGAAAATACCTCAAAGTTGACCACAGTTTGATTAAAAGGTAGAGAATAACAGAAAAATAAAAAGTTAGTTCATAATTGCATATTTAATTTCATAGAAATAAACAAAATGGTAGAAGTATATAGATGACAGGAATGAACTGTTTAGATAGAGCCATCAGGTTGGTGGTGTTGAAACTGACTAGAAGGATGACATGGAATCAGCCATGGGATGGAGCAAAGGGGAAGAGAAAAACCCACAGAGCAGTATTGGAGCATGAGGCATGATTGGAATAGTGACCTAAGATGAGGTTGGACAAGCAGTGAGATGACAGTGGTAAAACCATGGGGTTTGCAAAGTTCCTTTTGTTTTCTTATGTTCTCAAAGCACAGAAGGAAGTTGTTGAAGAATAATAAATAGAAGAATAATCTGGTCCTGGCTGGTGTGGCTCAGTGGATTGATGCCAGCCTGTGATGGTTCGATTCCCAATCAGGACACACAACCAAGTTGTAAGTCAGGTCTCCAACCAGGTCCCATCTGGAGGCAGGTGAAAGGCAACCATACATTGACGTTTCTCTCCCTTTCTCCCTACCTCCCTGCCCATCTTTCTAAAAATAATGAATATAATCTTTAAAAAGAAAAAGTTAAAAATATAAGTAGAAGAAGAATCTAATATCACCCTTTTGGAAGACAACAGAAAGCAAATCTGCATTATGATGCTTAGGACATCCTTCCAAGTGGCCATAAAGTTTTGTCCATTTTATTGCTAAGAAAATTAGAGTTGAAGAGAGTTAAATGGTCAGACCCAAGTTCCCTCAGTGGGAAAGTGAGGGAACCAGGAAATTCACCAGTTTGCTTTGACTCAGAAGTGAGCACCCTTTCAACTATGCCTCTCTGTCTCTGTCATATATCAGTTTCATCATAAGATGGTTGAGGACATGGAGTTATCTCATAATAAAGAATTACAAATGGAAAGCTAGTTGCAGAGGAATATGATGTATAGGAATAAGCTCCCCAGGAAGTAGATTTTGAAGAGTCCATGGTGTAATACCAGTGTTTTGTGACATGTCAAAGAGAAAATCACGTGGATTTAGGCACTGACCAGAGAGCATACAAGTATTGAGTGACAGACAGAATGCAGGCTTTGGGATAAAGACTAGAATGATCGTTCTGGCACATTATGCTGAGTAAGGCAAGGCCCAGAACAGAAAACACGAAATTTGGACATCATTAGGAATTGGAGGCTGGGATGATAATTACAAAACAAGAAGAGTAGTTGGAAATGGTTTGGACTGAGATTTTTCTTTTTAACAGTGAAGTGAGAAGGAATCAAAATAAATCATGTATGTGTTAGTCCTATCGACATCAGAAAGTCAACTAGTCACTGCTTTTGCATTTTAGTTTTCAGTACTTTTATTTTGGCCTAACGGATCTCTAAAATGTTTCTACAACATTAGACATTGCAACAAGTGCTAATATGTATTAAGATCCATTAACTTAGATTTAAATGAACCAAGAATAAGTAGTTTAGACCCAACTAAGCCTACTTTTAATACTATTTTTGTTTTAGAAATAATACATGTACATAATTATCAAATAGCAAAAAAGGCATTTTAAAAAAATTAAAAAATAAAAGTTTCTGATGCACAACCCTTCCCTGCCCTCACACACATACAGGAATGTGCTGCAAAAAATAGCTTCTGTCAGCAGTGTTTCAATATCTTTCTGAGAATTTTCTATGATTCTAAAAAGATATAGAAAAACAAACACACTAAGATAACCAGGATATCTTCATCTCTTCTTCCATTCTCTTCTGAGAACCCAGTTTTGATAACGATTATACCAAGGTTTCAGTCATTCTTACGTCTGTCTAGAGATCTATTTTGCTGGTAACTATAAGGGACTCCCTCTACCACTACAGGGAATATGGTCACAATGGCACCCATGAGGAAAAGAAGATATATGAAGTATGGGATGAGTATGGGATCAGGTAATAGGAAATAGCTCTTGGGACCCTGACCAAGTAAATGATTTTCTTACGCATTCCTCAATCATACTCTTAAGGTCTCTGTCAAAAACAATCCTGTGGCTTCTTTACTGGATGTGACTAGAGAGAAAAATGAATTCTCCTTATATTGTAGAGGGTGAAAATTCCCCTTGCTATAATGAGTAGTCTCATCTCCTGTGGTCAAGTGCCCCTTTCAAGTAGAGGAGTGGCTGATTTAGGTGATTTTAATGTAAACTCAAATGAATTCTTCTTTCATCACTTGGGATATCACCCATGAAAATATGATTATGCCCCTTTGCTCATGAATAGTACCTATACATCATACTATAAATCACAGAGATTTTATTTTATGAATTAATCATGAGACTTATTATTCATGATGGAACTATTCCTTTGAGGGGGATGGGAAGATTATAATTCTATACTGTCTGTGATCTCTATCAAATGACATAAGGTGATCAATTTCTTTGCCCTAAACAAAGGTCATAAACAAATTTCATTTACCTGAAAGATAAAGATAAAGTGATCTCTGATCTCCCAGAGCCATGCCCCTTGTCTGAAACCCCTGGTTTATGGAATCTCTCTGTTTCACTTGACCCCTTAGATAGCCCCTTGCACAGGTAACTATTCTTTTTATGAATTTATATCACTTAAGAAACCTGAAGGCAAACATCAAGTGTATTAATTTTTTCAAACTTTTTTTTAGACGATAATGATGGCTACGCAGTAGGAATCAATCCAGAGTTATTTTGATAGTTCTTTCATCTCCTTGATAGCTTTGGTCAGCCCTAGGGACCCATAATCCTTTCTGGTTTTTGAACTCAGTTTCCTAAAAAATGAAATAAAGGAAACAGGTCTGTGTTTGAAAGAATCAAATAGAGGTTATCTTTATAAGGGTGTCGGATAATGAAGCTAGTCCAGATTTTGTAATTCTGGTGCATGATCTTATATGACATGAAGCAATAAAATAGCTCTACAGCTAATGAGAGAAGGAGATGAAGGCAGGTAAAGGGCAGAGGGGAGGGAAAGAAATGTGAGCCTTGTGAAAATGGGTCCTTGTGTAAGCATCAAAGCAAAGGGAGACACAGGGCCCAGGGTAGAAAGAACAAAGCTGAAATGACAGGTGAATCTAAGAACCACCTACTTCTCAATATGGCTTCAGAACTCCAGAAACGGATTACATTAACATTGTTTGTTCGTTTATTTATTTATTTTACAAAGGGAGGTGAACAGTTTTAAAAATAAATTTTGATTTCTAATGCAATTTAGAGATGATCTCACTAGCCATTTCAAATAGGAGTGTCTTCATGAGCATCCACAAAGGTCTACCACTGACACCAATAATTGTGGTATAAAAGGTGATAATGATTCCAAAATGACAGTGTACAAATGTAATTTCTTACTACAAGTGTTCCTTTATAATTCTCTGTTGGATGATGAGGAGCATTATAAAAACACGGCCATGGGCAGACATAGACATAGTTTTGCTCATATTAATTACTGCAGCTAATCTTGGTATAGTCTCTGTAGTAGAATAGTCACCATCCAAAAGAAATTTTGATTTCATCAGTAATATTCATGACAGGTGGAATCAAATTTGCTCATTCTGTGTTTCTTTGGAAAATTACAGACCTCACATTAATGTAGTTAGATGTAAATCTAAGTGTTAATGGGAGTAAAACTTTACTTGAGAAAAGATTAGTTTTATTATAGAATTTTTCTAACTTTAATAATGTTTTAAGTTGATGTTAGCTATTGTCTGGTACTGAACAATTAACCTCTATCTGCTCTCCATGGAAGACTAGAATTAAAAATATTTATGGTTTGCAGTAACACAGTCACATTTAAGGCAAAATGCTGCCAATTGGTGTTTTTCCTCCTTTTTTTCAAGAGATGATTACATGTTCACAATTTACAAGGTATTGTACACATTTCAGCAGGAAATTGTAAGCCTTTATCTTTTGACAGCAAGAAGGAATTACTGCCCTTTTTTAAAATAGCCTCCCTATTTTGTCCAAATAAATGATTCATGTGGGAGACTTCATGATGTCTTTTGTTAGTTTCTATGAATTGCAACACAAGCAGTCAAAAGGGAAAAGAAGTAATGCATTTCTGAAAAATTCAGAAAATTATAGGTTTTATGCAGGAAGGAGGATGCATTCAAATATCTTTAGTCCATGTGTCTTGTTGCTTCTCTGCTTTATTAATGCAAGGCTTAGATCGAGGGAAAGAAAATAAATGAGAAGGTAGGAAATGAGTTTTTCTTTCTGTCTCTAGTGACTGCCCAGTGCTGGTCAGTTTTCTAACCCTCAGACCAATAAAAGAAAGTAAAAGAAGGAAACAGCCTATTAACCAACACCTACCAATGGTATTAATGAGATTTTTTTCAGAAGCCTCTGAACCGTTTTTGTTTTTTTTTTTTTTGGCTAAATAATAAAAATAAAAACATTATTAAATTTGTATAATAACACTCTTTTTGGTGCTATATTCTACTTGTACTTCACTTGATTGTTTCATCTGTCAGAAATAGTTGGCAGGTGACTTAAATGTCCTCTTGATTTTGATAATGGTTATAACCGTACATATAAAAAGTACCCCTGGGGCCACAGCTAATTAATCAGTAAGCAGTGGTTAAATGTTTACAATACTTTCACTCATGGTCAAATCCTGACACTTTGCCTCTGTCTCTTGTTTACCCAGAACCTCAGGGTTTCTCATCCTCAACACTACTGACATTTTGGTACAGGTGATTGTTTATTGTGGGGAGCTGTCTCGAACATTGCAAAGGGTGTAGAGCATCCCTGGCTTCTACACACAAGATGCATGTAATATCCACCTTATTTTTGGCAACTAAAAATCTCTCCAAAAATGTGCCACATGTCTGGCCCCTTGAGAACAAAATCATTCCTGACAGATAGTCACTACTCTAGCTCATGTTCACCTGCCAATGTATTTCGGAAACAACTACACAGGTATTCCCCATCTTCCACGGTATCTGGGGGAGAAAAAGGGAAATTGTGAAGGTATGGCTAAATACACATATCTTTTACCTAATCTGAACATGTAAGTTGCTGAGCTATTGCACGTTTAACACACATGCACACACACACACACACATTTGCACACATGCCTCTAGTTTTTAAAATCTCAATGTCTGTCCCATATCTCAGAGAGTTAACAGAGTAGGGATTTTTATTATAAATTAATAATAGATGTTTTTCAGATGTTTTCCTTGTATTTTCACAAACTTAATCTATATCTTACATGACTTGAAAGCTAGCTGTTTTGTCACAGTTAGGTCCTATATTTAGATAGAATTTTATTTAAATTTTTCTCTGGTGAGTTGATAAAGGAACAGCAACATAGTAATAATAATAACAATATGATCAGGTGGTTGAAAATAAAATAAGTGGCTAGCACCTAATCTAAACTAAAGCGAAACAAAACATTACTTTCAACTGTCTCCATCAGGAAGTTAGACCTGGAAGGTGTAACTTTCCATTCCTGCAACCTCTTCATCAAACCTATTTTGAAGAGTCATTGGGATGTTATTACAGAGGCTTGAAGCTCTAGGACTTCAAAAGACTTCTGAAGACCTGGGATTGACTTCTAGTTCTGATTTTTGTTTGGCGTAACAATCTTAAAAATTGTTGACCAAGGAGGAATCGCATGGTGGATGGACTGCTCCAGCTCCCAGGTTCACTGAGACTGAGTGGGGGTGCCAGGGGGGCCCCTCTACCTAAGCAGTAGGTCACTACTACAGCCTCGTCTGCAGCCCCCACTGCCCAGGCCACGGAACGGGAAGGCACAACTGCAGAGAGATCCTTAGCTCTTCTTCCACAAATCCTTAAACAAAATGGAAATGAGGTTGACAGAAGATAAACAGTTCCAAAAAAAGGAGCTACTGTTTTCTTGTAAAAGATAAACAAACACATAAATTCGAAATTGCTTATAAATTCTGAAGTATGGCAGAAATGCATGGTTCTGTTTTTATGATTGATAAGGAAGCCAGAAAGACAAACAAACAGATGGATCCGTCCCCACAGAGTATCACATTCCTACGAACGCCAAGTAATTTATAAACTTGTAAGTCCACAGAGAACTACAGAGAAACTAGCGATGTCAGTAATCAAAATATAGAGGCTGTGAACAAGTTGGAATCTTCCCGGGTCAGAACAAAGCTGCTAAAAGGGTCAGCCCTGAGGAAAAAGGGCAAGATAATGGTTCATTTCTCAGAGTGATTGACACCAACCTTCAGGATCTGGTTGCTCAAGCAGGTCCCTGCTTTCCTGTCAGTAGGCACAGCCAAGCCTCAGAATCCTGATTCTTATTCTGTTGGCCCTCCTCACAATTCTGTAAGCAGCGGCCCCGGGCTGGGCTCTCCTTCTTGACTCTGCACCTACAGGGCAGTCCTTTTTTAAGAATAAAAAGGTTAATGGGTTTGGCAAATTCTCAGCGAGAAGTGGGCAGTGGAGGGTTGCTTTTTCAATGTGATTTTTGAAGCAGTGAGGAAGTAGAGGGTCGAGACTCTTAGGAATCCATGACCTACCGGATGTAGCACATGCCTGCTTTTCTGGAGAGGCTGATTTTAGTTTTGCTGCCTGGATGGTAAGTGCTGCCATTGGCATCTGTCCAGTTCCTTTCAGCTCATGGCAAACATCTGCTGTGACCCCCTGCCCGGAGGCCCGAATGCAGACCCCAGTGCTTTTATAGGACATGCAGTAAGAATTGCTGGCATGGAAAATGGCTTCCTTGCCGATGAATTCCAGGAGGAAAACTGATGACACGAAGTTTCCTTTTGTAAATTAATCATTATTCTTAACCAGCAGGTAAGCGTAAAAGAATATTTATAATCATGGTACTACAAAAGTTTATGCATCTACCACTGTCTGCCAAGGGGCTATATACACATCCTCCCCCAACTTAGGTAATTGCTGTTCTAAATTTTGTGCTTACCAGTCTCCCTCTTTCTTTTTGAAGGTGTCACTGCATATATTTGGATGTCATTTGAATTTTTTGCATGTTTTTGCATTTTATGAAATTAAACTCATACTATATGCTTTCTTCTATGATTGCTCTTTTCATTCATTATAATGTTTCTGAAATACGAGGTCTGTCCCACAAGTATGGGCCGCACAAACTGTTTTAATTATACTGACATTGGCCTGATGCTTTTAGGGCAGACCTCACACATGTGTATTGTTACAATTTATTTATTTTCTCAGTTGCATTTTATTTCATTCTGTTCTTAATGGCTTTGTGGCCTTTCCAGTTCTTGCTACTATAAATTGTAATTATATACCTACTTGTCATTGGCGCCTAGTACTCATGTAGAATGTCTAAGTCATGTGGTAGGTGCATAGTCAATATTTCTGCATAATACCAGAGTGCCTTTCCAAAGCAGTACTACTGTTTTTCACTCCCAACCACTGTAGCAATTTTGTTGCTGCTTTTATACATATATATTTGCCAATAGCTGGTATCATCTGACTTTTTCAGAAAGAATTTGCCAGTTTGATGTATTAAAAGGCTATATTTTTAAGGTTCTGAATTAAAATTCCCTGATTACTGATGAAAAACACTATTTTTAAAGCGTATTGCCAATCTGCTTTTCCTTGCTAATGAAGAGCCTGTTTAATTCTTCATCCATTTTCATACTTGGGGTTTGCTTCATATCCTTTATACATTTTGGAAAAATGGCTTTTGAGAATAGTATACGCTCTATTCTTTTCATTATATTTTAATACTTTTGATAGATTATCATTTTTAAATAGTTGAAGTGATCCAGTTTCTCCTTTATAGTCTGCTTAGGATGTTCATGTCAGTGCTGCTAAGAGATGCTTTGCTATTCATGATCATTAGGTATCCTGCTATACAATTCTCTAAACATTTTAGTTCTTTAAATATCAATCTTTCCACGTGGAATTGATGTTTTCTATATGTAAGTTTATGACAGAGTATTATTATTTTAATGTGAATAAATAATTTTCCCACATACTTCTATTTAAAATTCTATTTTCCCCCACTGAAAAATAACAGCTCAGTCGTAATAAATCAAGCTTCCTGATGTACATGTATTAGGTCCTGGTCTCTCTATACTGTTCCAGGGATCAATTGTTAGATTCTCCCACTGGTACACATCATCTTACTCACTATAGTTTCATAATAATTACTGGTCTTAGCCCCTTTCTGCCCCCATCAGTGTGTTCTGTTTAGGTAGTATTTAATCATGTTTGATTGTTTGCTCTTTTATAAAAACTTGAGGAGCTTTGCAAGTCTAACAAGATGACACAACAAAGATGATACAGATCACTTGGCTTCTGCTGTGTCACTAACAATACCAGCCTTTTGACACATAACCATTCATTTTTCTCCCAATTCTGTGGTTTGCCAAAGGGGACAGAGCTCAGCTGGAAGGTCCTTCTGGTCTGATCCAGGATTGACTACTGTTAGACAGTTAAGATGTAATAATATGCATTTTATTATCAGACTCAGGGTTAAGTCTCTACTACAAAAGAAACTACCCTAAAACTTAAAAATAATAAATGTTTACTTTCTCACATAGTATTATGGTCAGGGATTTGGGAGTGGCTCAGGGCGGTGGTCTGGCTGCAGTCCCAGTGTCACCAATGTGCTGTCACTGAGAGCCTGTGACTAGAGCAGTGAGATCCGCTTCCTTGGTGGCTCACTCACACAACTTGTCAGGTGTGCTAGCAATGGACCATTCAGAATATGGACCCTTCCATAGGGCTACCTACAGAACAGTTCTCACCATGTGGCATCTGGCTTCCCCAGAGCAATTAATGCAAGGGAGAGTAACGTGAAAGCTTCAGTGTCTTTTCTGAGCAAACCATGAAGTTGTATTCCATCATGTGAACAATATCTTACTTACTGGTTATTTGTACTGGTCAGCTCCATGACATAGGGGAGACTAAAGAAAGCCATCAACACTAGGAGGTAGGAATCATTGAGACATAAATTATAATGTATTTACATAGTATTGTAAACAAAAAGCCTTTAGGTTTTAAAATGCAAATATATGTAAAGATGGGTTTATATCCAGGAGTAGGGAAACTAGAAAAACTGTATTTTTAAAGCTCATATTCAGATTATGGTTCTAAAATAATCCCTATTATAGAGAAATTTGTCTGAAAATATATATTTTAAGATTTTTATTTATTATTTCTAGATAGAAGGGAAGGGAGGAGGCAGAAAGGGAGAGAGACCTCAATATATGGTTGCCTTTCACCTGCCTCCAGCTACAGACCTGACTGGAGACCTGGCTTGCAACCTGGTTATGTGCCCTGGCTGGGAATCAAACCAGCGACCTTTAGGTTCGTAGGCCGGCACCTTATCCACTGTGCCACCAGCCAGGGCTTGAAAATAATTTTTAACATGTGACACACTTAAATCCTCATAACTGCACTTCCCCACTTCTAAGTAGATATGAATATTCTCAGTTTAAAGTTGAAGGAACAAATTCAGAAGGCTCCTGTAACTTGTTCAAGTGTAGAAAGCTACCAAGTAGCAGAGGTGGACTTCTAATCCTGCCACATTAGTCTCCATATTGTCTTACCCCTTCCTGGTAACCAACTGCACATTGACTAGGTAAGGGGGTTTTGTGGGCATTACTGGATAAAACTACTGGGAGTAACTCTGCGTATTTTCTAAAGGATGTGCCTCTTTGTTCTGTTTAAATTTTAATGAATGGCAGAGCTGCCAGATATGATTAGAGTCATTCAGTTAATTTCTTTCCTCCCCAACAATACAGAAGGAATTCCTTGAGATCAGAAAATGTGAAAGAAATGAACATAGCAATATTTATAAGAAAATAAAAGCAAGTGTATGTTGGAAGACTATCTACTATTTCATTAACCATATATTCAAATATATCTTATACTCACAGTATGTATGATTCTAGCCTAGGGAACCTATGGTGCCTCTAGAATCTCTCTCTAAGGGAGCCATGAGATGGTGACCTGCTCCTCTCTGCCTGTCTCTTCCTCCTCTAACTGCTTGTATGAAGTCTATCCCAAAATATCAGCCACACAACCTGTTTTAATTATATTGATATTGGCTCAGTACTTTTGGGACAGATCTCACATGGTCCACACTGTAATGGTACATTCTTTAGATTCAATAGGTTAACATATTAGTTATGCAGGTAGGATAATATTGATAAAATGAAACATTTCTCTAAGTATTGTCTGTTTGTGGCTTCCCCCGGCTCCCCACCCCCATCCCTCCCTTGGAAGAGCTTTGTGTGAAAACTACCTTCCTGCTGCTTTGGAAATTGCATGAGACTGGGTCCAGGGTGCAGCAGAGAGTTAGCATATTTGAGAATAAGTGGTACCTAAATAAAACCATGCCAGTTACTCAAAAGTTCTTTATTATTATTTCTTACTCTTATCCTCACTAGTTCATTGGGCTACCGAAGCTCAGTTTTAATTTTTCTTTCAAAAATATTTAGTGGTATCTGGCTTTGATTTTTAGTTCTTGAAGGCTCCTACGTATGAATAGCATAAATGTGTTCTTAGTGGAGCACTGGAAAAGTCCAATAGGTGGAAAGCAAAGCATTTTAGGTCAAAAATCAAAATAAATAAATAAAGTAAAAGTGTTGATCGAACTAAAATTAGAATGCAGTATATTCAAGATAATGTTAGCAACTGAGAAAATATTTAGAAAGGTTTGAGATACATATCTTTTCAGAAAATGTCTATTAAATTATAAGCAAGCCAAATGTGCATTTCTCTTTGATATCATAGCAAACTTTAATTAAGTCAATAACTTCATCAAACCTCCTTGGAAATGCCTTCTTAATTTCAAATGACAACAATTTATCCTTCCCTTTAGACCTCCTGTGTTATTAGATGCAGTTATTTTGTACGGTTACCACATGGCTCTGCAAGGAAGTTTGCATTTTACTTTTAGGGTTTTAACTTTTATTGCAAATGTTAATGCAACATTAAAATTCAGTATTGAAGTTCCCAGGAGCAAGGAAATGCAAAGGGCAACATTCTCTTAATGTGACTAATTTGCTATTCTATCTCAGTCTTCTCATTAGGACAAATTTTATGTTCCTAACTTATAAATTAAAAAAAAAAAAAAAAAAAAAAAAAAACCTCAGTTTTTTTCTTTTATGATTTTATTTAACAAGGAGGATATCTTTAATTACCATTTGTGATAAAATTTCAGTGTTTGTTTGCTTGTTCTAAACTCTGTTTCCACAAATTATATTTTTCTTTCCCGCTCACAAAACTCCCTAATTTCTTTACCCAGGTCATGTCTACATAGTATCAACCAAACTAATTTAAAAGTTAAGCCCTGGCTGGTGTGGTTCAGTGGATTGGCATAGGCCTGCAAACCCAAAGGTCTCTTGTTCAATTCCCAGCCAGGGCACATAACCAGGTTGCAAGCCAAGTCTCCAACCAGATCCTTAGCTGCAGGCAGTGAAAGGCAACCATACATTGATGCTTTTCTCCCTTTCTTCCTCCCTCCCTGCCCTTCTCTCTGAAAATAATAAATAAAATTAAAAAAAAATTAAAAGTCCAGCTAAAGATTTTCTATTCAATCCATAAAGTAACACACAAGTCAACCTATACTCTGTTAAGAAAAATGCTACCTATTTATCATAAATGCTAAGACCACTGCCTCTATAAAAGTCTTTCTACCCTATCCACATTATAATTTATAAAAACCAATTTATAGTTTTTAAAATACTTACTGTACCAAAACTTGATCAATAACTGTGGAAGATATGATAGCCCCTGTTTTGGGTATGAGTAAGCAAAAATTAAGGTCATGGATATAGTGATAAATGTTAAACAAATATGAGATTAAAACTCGAGATCCCCTTCATAGTTGTGACACTTTGGACAACTTTTTTTCTTGAATTACTCATCAGTGAAATAGGAATACTATGAAATTTAGCAAACTGGATTATTATGGTGATTAACTTTTTAAAATGCATGTCTGTGTAAAGGCATTATATACATGTATATATATATATATATATATTTACATTAATATTGTTCTGAACTATGAAATTTAATGTTCATATCAAATATTTGAAATTATTTAACTTTTAACTTGTTTCTCTTAAGAAATACAGAAATTCCTAGTGAATGGATTTTGTTTTAACACTGAAGCATAAATATTCACTCAGCCTATCATGATAAAATATATCAGTGGCCCATAGGAATGCCCTAAAAGTAATGGTTTTAAGATAAAATAATGGAGTGATGGTCATGTATGTGGATACACAACCACATATATAATATATATATGTTTAGGTACATTTTAGTTTTTAAAATAATGTAGTCCCTGGGGGGAATAGTATATACAGTAATATTATAAATAAAAACAACAGCTAACATTTATTGAGCAGTGACATTTTACCAGATAATAGCCTAAATGTTTGGCATATATCATTTTATTTTATTCTTACCCTATTCCCATGATATAGAAATCATTAATATCTAATTTGTATTAAGAAAAGTAAGACATGATGAAATTATTGCCCAAGATTATGTAGTCACAAAGCATCAGAGAATGTTTTCCAGATTTCTGGCTTCTCAATGCTACCTCTGTAACCAAGATACTGTAATTTCAGATTTCCCAAGGTATTAGTCCAAAGCCCAGCATGGTTGGGAATGAGGTTATAGAAAGAGTTGTTTGATTCAATTACCTAAAACCCAGATGTAAGTCACAGATTATGAGTTTGAGGAAGAAGTTTAATCTGTCATTATTTTTTTTTATTTAATTTTTTAAATTCTAAATTCAAGTCACTTTTATTTATTTTATTTTTTAAAATATTTTATTTATTATTCTTAGATAGAGGGGAAGGCAGAGAGTCAGGGAGGGAGAGAAATATCAATGTATGGTTGCCTTTCACCTGCCTCCAGCTATGGACCTGGCTGGAGACCTGGCTTGCAACCTGGTTACTTGCCCTGACTGGGGAATTTAACCAGCAACCTCTGGATTTTCAGGCTGCCACCTTATCCACTGTGCCACCAGCCAGTGTTTTGTTTTTTGTTTTTTGTTTTTAAATTTTAAAAACATCTCATTGAACTTCTCAAATATAAAAAAAAATGAGTGACTAAGAATGTAAATGTCAGATACATTTTTCTACGCAATTCTTTAAATTTCAACTCTTCATACATTGTAAGAGTAATTGCTAAAACATACAATGTCAACAAAATAAAGTAAAATTAAAGGGAAGGAAAATATCAATATCAGAGAACAATTTTGGACCTTGCAGCCTGATTATTCACTATTAGAAATTATTACTTAATTTAGAAGTAGCTCCTCTCCATGCTTGAATAAAGCACATATTCTAAGTCCACATAAGCTATTTAGGACTTGTTTTGCCTTATTTTTCTAGTAAACGTGGATTATGCCCTAAATTACATGTTCTGTCTTCTAATTAGTTAATGCTATAATTATCTCAATCATTATCAATGTGTATGAGATGGTAAAACACCCCAACTCTTGACTAAAAGAGAAGCAACTCTTGTTTCTCTTCTTACTCCTCTCTATTTTCTCATACTTTCCTCCTTTTTCCTTGCTCCCATCTCCTCTCAACATTCTCCTATCCCTCTTTTTACTAATATTCTATGTTTGGCTAATAATGGATAGGTGAGGGGATAAAACTAGAAACATCCTTTCATTAACCAGATGGTTTGATCATATGTTATCCTTCTATACAAAACAGAGTAGAACTGAGCACATATTAGATTCCTTTTCCTCCTCC